>CM039314.1:143004535-143082766 GCA_022316695.1 Camellia oleifera | reverse complement strand
CGAGTAATTTTCTACCCAGAATTTTCCAAAATTCCTGAGTGATTCCGCTCGAACAGTTTACCAAATCCGCACGAGGGATTTTGCTAGCCAAAGCCAAAAATTTTGATTCCACAACCCGATACAAGTTCTAATGCCCAAAACTCAAAATTTCAACTTGGAAATGTTAAGAAAGGTTAAGTAAGAGTGGAATTGAAATATCAACGATCCAATACAAAAATCAAAATGCCTAAAGTAAAACAAACCACCTGACTACATAGTGCCGATCAAGTCTAGGACTCGGGACATCACAGATTTCATTCACCAATCTCCTTATATTCGACGGTGTGTTCTTCAGTATATTAGGGTTAGTTTCTTCAATCCCATGAGAAGTAGTAGCTTCTGGAAGTCCCAACAGGAGCTTGAGCTTGAGGCCTTCCAGAGAAAGGTTGCAGACCAGTTTTCGAATCTGTGGCTTTTTTAATATTATTATTTGTTCTCTTTTTCTCTACAAACAAGAGAGAGAAGATACATATATATATATATACAGAAGCGATATTTGTGTTGGCTTTTTGATAAATTTTCTCTGGTTGAGTTACACAATTTTCTCTGATTTGGTAAAAACACAGAGAAAATTGGTCAAAACACAGTAAAAATGATGAGCAAATCATAGAAATTTCAAAATATAGAGAAAATTTCAAAACATAGAAAAAAATCAGAGAAATTGAGCAAATTAGAGAAATTTCAAAATATAGAGAATTTTGTCTGAAATTTCTTTATGTTTTGGAATTTCTCTGGGTCGAAATTTCTCTGAAAAAATATTGAAGGACCTAACTACTATGAAAATATTGTATGTCCTTTATCCTGTAAAACCTTAATACTAAGGACCTTACTTAAAAATTTCCTTTTTTTTTTATTCACAAATTTTCAATTATTATTGTTTTTTTTTAAGGCGATTAAAAGAAGTAAAAAGTTGGTTCCAGAGGAGCCTTTAGATAAATATTCAATTTTAAATTTAAATCATGAATTTTCTGCTATTAAAAAATTTTATTTCTTTCTATATGTAGTTTATGAAATTTCAAAAAGGTAGAAAAAAATTGGTGTTAGATTTTTATTTTATTTTTTATCAAAAATATAAAATTTAATATATCATACATCCAACAAGAAATCATTCAATAAAGTGAATTGGAGTAGTTATGAATTCTATAAGTTTAATTATTAATGGATTCCTTAGAAAGTGATTTGAATTCACTTTTTCCATACCTCAAAAAAAAAAAAATATATATATATATATATATTAGCGACATAAAAATAAATAATTCAATTAATCAAACAACTAATAAATTATTCAAAAAAGTTATACTCTTAACTTATCTTTGTGTAATATAGTATATATATACATATATGTATAAACAAAGAGGAAGTAAAGTAGTGGTTAAAAATAAATAAATAAATCACAAATACACTCTCAAGATTTATTTAAAGTTGAGATTACTCCTTTAGTTTAGAAAATTACAAATACTTCCTTATTAGTATTTTTAATTTAACAAAATTAACTAAAAAAATAAAATTCATAATTACTCTCCTATACAATAATAAAATTACCTAAATTATTAATTGAAACATATTTGTAATATCATTAAAAATTGTTGAATGACTTGATGATTTATTAATAAAATGGACGATTTGTTATGAAATTAAAAACTTTAAGGAGTGGAATGTAATTTTAAAATTATACAGAACGATTCATATTTTAATTAAATTTTAAGTGATGTATTTATAATTTTTTTTTTTAAAAAAAAAGAGAAAAAAAGAGGGAAGTAAAGTACCTAACAACAAAACAAGATACAAAAGAATCAGCCAGTGCCGGCCCACCACATTAATGTAGCCGGCCCACCACATGATAAAATAATTTAAATCTAGATTGGTCCACCCCGAAATTAAGCAAATAAAAAAACAAAAATAGAAACAAAAACAAAGAATTGAATACTAATATTTAAACAATAATTCTATGCATATTAAGCCATGGTTTGGCTAACATTTTAGAGTTAAATAATTATAAAAAAATAAAATAAGTTATATAAATTAGTAAAACAAAATATTATTTTTTATTTATAATTATTACATTTTTTCTCTCACAAAAGTCAAAAAAATTTAAAAATAAAACTGAACGAGACTAAAAAAGTCAAGTTAAAAAAGTCCCAATACAAAAAAGTTGACTAAAAAAGTCAATGCCAAACTAACCCTAACAATCTTATTTAAAATATAAATAGTTAAATATGATTTTTTGTTAAAAAAATAATAATATTTAAACCTCTTCCAATGATATTTGAATATGAATATTTTTTATAAATTTATTAATAAAATTTATAAATTATAAATTTATAAATTATAATTATAAATTATTGATAGACACAGCTACTTCACTTTGCCACACTTTTTCATGTGAACATGACATAGTTTTTCAACCTTTTTCTTTTTTAATTTTCAATAATATTACAAATTAAAAAAATTTATCTAAAAAATTATTTAAAAATATCAATATATAATTCAAATTTATTTTACCTACGATCTTCATAATACATTCATTCAATCTTCACCACGCACTACAACATTTTTTTAGTTTAGTGACATTTGAAAGTGCCACAAAACTATTCTTCTAATGACATTTTTTGGTCTTGTGGCATTTTGAACAAGTGCCACTTCTATTGGTGCCACGGTAGATACGAGTGTCACGGTAGATATTTGCAAGTGCCACTGCACCATCATGACTAAAAACTTTCAATGACATTTTAATGTCATGGTAGATATTATTTGTGGCACTATTAAGCGCCATTAAAAAAAAGAATTAGAAACACTTATAAGTGTCATTACACCATCAAGACTAAAATCTTTCAGTGACACTTTAATGTCATGGTAAGCACTATTCGTGACGCTATCAAGTGCCATTCGTGACAATAATTCGTTGTAGAACAATTTGATTTGCTCTTGCGGAGACTTGAACCGCCAACCTCCCGCACCATAAACTTTATACACCACACTCTTCCCACTACACCTCTATAACACCATATAATTATATATGCAACATATATTATTTATATAGTACATACATCTATATTAATATAAAAGTATATGTATAAACATAATTATTTTATTGAACATAATTTATGTAAAATAAACTATTTACTATTAAAATAAAAAAAGATTACTTTTGGCGACTAAAAATATTTTTTGGTTGCCAATTCTATACTTTTGTGTCATGACCCAACCCCAGGGACTTAGAGTTGGAATCGTGACTTGCTAACTTATTCTCATTCGAAATAATCTAAGTTGCGCAATAAAAATAATTAAACAGAAATTCTATTACATCTTACTATTTAAGAAACAGAAAATACATTTCTAGGGCTTTCATTATTTTATTATTTAGCGACCAGCCCCGAACAGAGACAAAAGGAAGTAAAAATATAAATAAATAAAAAAAAGTAAAATAGTGATTCATCGTCAGTCCAAAAGCAGGTTCCATTTTGTAGGGTTATGGATTTTCCTCACATCCCGTCACCTGAAAGGGTAACAGCTATAAGCACACAGCAGAGTGAGAAATGTTATGCCAAGTGTAGGGAATACAAAATGTCTATGGATAATTAATTAGGGTAAAACATTTGCAAAATGACAATTTATTTAAAGTGGCAGAAGACATAAATCATGTAATTAAATAATCATAACCACGGTATAAAACAGAACAGAACAGAGGTCACAGAAGTGACAGTCAGAACAGAGGTCAATGGATCCATGACAAACAAAGGATCACAAAGTGGTCAAACAGAGGCCAATGGTTATTTAAGTCCCCCAAGGCGTGGGACTCCCGTGGTGGTACTTACAAAACATAATTATATATAAGGTCATAGTCAAATATTCTTTAAAATATAAACAACATATCCATGGGTTTCCTTTTAAGCAAATAGGGTTCAGAAATAAAACCACGTAACTGAAACCTTTATAAAACATACTTTTATAAAATAGATTTTGGTAAGTCAAAACATACGTAAAATATATTTTGGTAACTCAAGGTATAATATAACTCACCTTAATTATAATCCTTAGCCTCCCTTTATATCAGAACTTCCTTACTATGGGTTCCTTACCCTCCACTGACGCGTCTCTTCCTCTCAATTTCTTTCTTTCTTCACTTACTTCCGTCACACGCACACAACACATCACCACTACTCCTATTTATACACCATATCTATATGCTGACTCAACACTCTAGATCTAGGTGCTTATTTCTCTACACAAGCTAGTGTACAGATGGCTTCACTCGCCTGATTTAAAATCAAATTCATTAATGGCCGAAGATTATAATTGATAGCATTGATTTGGTTTTACCTTCACTACTAAGGTATCTTAACTAAAATTTATATTTAATGATAAAAGTGGTATTTAATTTATCATAATAAATTTTCTCATTATATAGTTAATAACCATAATGATAAATTAATTTATCTAGTACATATAACTTATTCATTTTATTATTATTATTTTCATTCCACATATTATTGTTATTATTTATTTATTTATTTATTATCTTTAACTTTAATTTAACCCAACTAGTATTAGAATTTCATATTTCTGTTCATTTGGCCCTAACTAAAAAATCCCTAATTAATCCCATATAACCCCATGCTAAATTAGATTCTGTATTTATTAGTATTTATTTAATATTATATATCACATACACCCATAATTATATAACTATAAACAATTATGTGGTATGTAATTAAACATTCAGGGTGTCACATTTCTCCCCTCCTAAATAGGAGTTTGTCCCCAAACTCGACGTACCTTAATTTTCGAAGAGGTGTGGGTATTTAGCTCGCATTTGTTCTTCGGTTTCCCACGTAGCTTCTTCAATACGATGATTTCGCCATAAAACTTTTACCAATGGTATGGTCTTGCTTCGGAGAATTTGATCATGTCGATCGAGAATCAGCACTGGCTGCTCTTCGTAAGAGAGATCTTCTCGAACTTCCAAGTTCTCATAGTCGATAACATGTTCTGGATCTCGGAGATACCGTCGGAGCATTGATACGTGAAACACGTTGTGGATTCTAGATAGTTCAGGAGGTAGTGCAAGACGATAGGCTACAGGACCAATTCTTTCCAGTATTTCAAATGGCCCGATATAACGTGGGTTTAGCTTTCCGCACTGTCCGAATCGGATCACTCCTCTTGTTGGTGAGATTTTGAGAAACACATGATCTCCTACTTGGAATACCAAGTCTCGCCTCCGAGTATCCGCATAACTTTTCTGGCGGCTTTGAGCAGTGCGAATCCGCTGTTGGATGAGTTGGATTTTCTCACTGGTGACTTGCACAATTTCGGGGCCTAACAATTTCCTGTCTCCGACTTCCATCCAACATAGGGGTGATCGACACTTCCTTCCATACAGTGCTTCGTATGGTGCCATTCCAATGCTTGCCTGATAACTGTTGTTATAGGCGAATTCCACTAAAGGTAGGTGCTCATCCCAGTTACCTTTGAGGTCCAACACGCATACACGTAACATGTCTTCCATCGTCTGAATTGTTCTTTCGGATTGCCCATCGGTTTGTGGATGATAGGCCGTGCTGAACTTCAGTGTAGTTCCCAAAGCTTCTTGCAATTTATTCCAGAAGTGAGATACGAAACGAGGGTCCCGGTCTGACACGATCGATACTGGGATACCATGCAATCGAATAATCTCTTTGATATATAAAGTGGCAAACTTATTCAGAGGATACATGATTTTGATTGGTAGAAAGTGTGCTGACTTTGTCAATCGGTCCACTATCACCCATATTGCATCATTCTTTGAAAAAGACTGTGGTAACCCGACCACGAAGTCCATGGTAATGTGTTCCCATTTCCATTCAAGAATGGGGAGTGGTTGCAGTAGCCCTGCTGGTCTCTGATGTTCTGCTTTAACACGCTGACAATGCAGACATTTGGAAACATGGTTTGCGATATCTCTTTTCATTCCGGTCCACCAGTAATGTTCCTTCAGATCACGATACATCTTTGTGTTGCCAGGGTGGGCTGCAAATCTTGACTTATGAGCTTCCTCTAGTATCTTCTTCTTGAGATTCGGGACGTCGGGTATGCAAATTCGGTTCCGAAATTTCAGTATCCCAATGCTCATAATGAAATCAGGATCAGGTGTGCTTCCTTGTTCCTCGTACCTTTTCTTCAAGAGTTTATCTTCCCATTGGTGCGCTTTAATTTCTCCAATCAATGCAGGTTCCACGGTTATGTTGGCGAGTAACCCATTGACCTTGCGGGAAACGAGGGTGCATGCCAAACTTCTTGTCGACTTTCGGCTCAGTGCGTCGGCCACCACGTTAGCTTTGCCCGGATGGTGATGGATTTCTATATCGTAGTCTTTTATAAATTCCAGCCACCGCCGTTGCCTCATGTTTAGTTCCTTCTGTGTGAATAGATATTTTAGGCTTTTATGGTCAGTATAAATCTCGCAGGTCATACCATAGAGATAATGACGCCAGATTTTGAGAGCAAAGATCACCGCAGCTAATTCCAAATCGTGAGTCGGGTAGTTCTTCTCATGAGTCTTCAGTTGTCGTGACGCATAAGCAATGATTTTTCCATCTTGCATGAGAACGCAACCCAACCCATTGTATGAGGCATCACTATAAATTACGAACCCATCTGCTCCGGTAGGGAGTGCTAGTATAGGAGCTGACACGAGTCGACTTTTTAATTCTTGAAAGCAACGCTCCTGTTTATCAGTCCATTCAAAGGGTGTGTTCTTCTGAGTTAGCTGGGTCAAAGGCGAAGCTATCTTTGAGAAATCTTGTACAAAACGTCGATAATAGCCGGCTAGCCCCAAGAAACTTCGGATTTCTGACACATTAGTAGGTCGTGGCCAGTTCACGATTGCTGCAACTTTTTGGGGATCAACCGAGATGCCTTCTTTGTTAATGACGTGATCGAGAAAGTGCACACTAGTGATCCAAAATGCGCATTTCTTCAACTTGGCGTAGAGTTTATGATCACGTAGTGTTTGCAAAACCATTCGCAAGTGCTGCTCATGAGCTTCTGATGACTTGGAGTATATGAGGATGTCGTCAATGAAAACGATGACGAACTCATCAAGATAGGGTTTGAATACTTTGTTCATGAGGTCCATAAAGGCTGCCGGGGCATTTGTGACGCCAAAAGGCATGACGAGAAATTCGTAGTGCCCGTAACGGGTTCTGAAAGCAATCTTTTCAATGCTTTCTGTTTTAACCTTTAGTTGATGATAGCCAGAATGTAAGTCAATTTTGGAAAATACTTGTGTACCTTGAAGTTGATTGAACAAGTCATCGATTCGCGGTAGAGGATATCGATTCTTGATGGTGACCTTGTTCAACTCCCGGTAATCGATGCATAGTCTCATCGTGCCATCCTTTTTCTTCACGAACAGTACTGGAGCTCCCCAGGGTGAGGTACTAGGCTGAATGAAACCTTTGTCCAGGAGTTCCTAGAGTTGAGTTTTCAGCTCTTTCAATTCTGTCATCGACATGCGATAAGGAGTTTTTGATATAGGTTGCGTGCCAGGTTGGGTTTCAATGGTAAATTCGATCTCTCGATCTACTGGAATACCGGGTAGATCTTCAAGGAAGACATCTGGAAATTCTCGAACTATAGGAATTGCGTCAATGGTGGGGCCTTCTTTTTGTATATTAATCACATAACAAATAGAACTACTACAACCCTTTCTTAAAAGTTGTTGGGCCGTCATGGAGGATATGATACAGGAAGGGTTAGAAACTTCAGTCCCATCAAAGACAATTTCGGGTTGGTTTGGTAACTTGAGGAAGACCTTTTTGGCTTTACAATCAATAGAGGCGTGGTTGGCAGCCAGCCAATCCATACCTAAGATTACTTCAAAGTTTCCAATGTGGAGGGGAATCAAGTCTACATATAAGGTTTTACCTTTTAGGAATACAACACAAGATCTGTACACCTCGGCACTACAGGCAGACTTACTAGAAGGAAAAGACACAGACAATGTATATCTTAATGGTTCGGGTGTAGATGTCAATTTGGTGGCAAAGTGTGGTGCAACAAAAGAATGAGTTGACCCAGAGTCAATAAGGACATGAGCTAGAAGACCACAGATAGAAAGTGTACCTGACACAACATTTTCGGTAACTTCCGGTTTTCCAGGTACCAAGGCGAAAGCCCGACCTTGGCGGTTTTGGTCCTTCCTTTCTCCTCCCGGTCCCGCGATTCTCTTGACTGGGCCAGAGGGGCTGGCTGTAGGATTAACCATTTTTGGACAATCCCTTAACACATGGCCAAACTGTCCGCATCTAAAACATGCTCCAGTGTCTCGATGGCATTGTCCCCAATGAACCCTTCCACAAGTGGGGCAAGTTGGAATAGTGCTACCTCGAGGGTTGGTAGGACCGTGGTGGCCTGAGCTGGTTGTGCCCATGTTCACCTTTTTATGAGGTGCAACACCGGGTCTTCGGTTATCTCTTTCCCAGAATCGCTTCTTGTAGCTTGGTTCTCCGGAACGCGAGGCTTTAATTCCCTTTTCTGCTATGTACGCCCGGTCCACCACTTCTGCATAGGTTGGCAATTTCAAAACTTCGAGCCTGTCTTTAATTCCGGCCTCCAATCCTGCTTCAAATTTTCTTGCTTTTCGAGTTTCGGTGGGGATGACGTATGTTGCAAACCGAGCGAGTTGTGTGAATTTGCTCTCATATTCGGCCACTGTCATGGTTTTCTGCTTCAAATGTATGAATTCAGATGCCTTTTGTTCCCGCAACAAATCTGGAAAGTATTTTTCATAGAATACTTCCAAGAATCTTGCCCACGTCGTGATTTCTTCTTTGGCCAGAGTGAGAAGCCACCATTCCTGTGCATTGTCTTTGAAAGTGAAAGTGGCGAACGTTACCTTTTGGCTTTCGGTGCACGGTAGGTAGGGGTGGGCGCGAGTCGGTTGCGGTCACGGAACCTCCAATCCGCCATCCGTCCGCCAGATTGGCGGATTGGAGAAAATCAATCCGCATCCGTCCGCCAATCCGGCAGATGCAGATTGAGCGGATTGGTGGTTTGGTGGATGGATGCGAATCGGTTTGGCGGTTTGAAATTTTATAAATTTTCAATATAGTTCAACTTGTGCACTTCCTCAAAAAAAAAAAAAAAAAGAGAGAAAGTATTACAGTCAATGACTTAAAAAAGTATTACAATTACTGCATGCTTCATTCAAAGAAAGAAAGTTTGAAACTTTAGAATATCAAAATCACTGCATGCCTCATTTATATATTATAATCACAGTATGCCTTATTCATATAAAGTATTACAATATGTGGTTCTTAAAATATAAAAACAATTCAAACCACCAAAACCATGAACAGAGCAGTAATAGATATTATATGTCTCTGTATTATTACATTTATATATGTTATTGAAAATAAAAACTAACTAGCATATATCATATTTTCTATTTATTACTTCTTAGAATTAGATGTAAAAATCAAAAAATATAAATAAATAATACGTTTATTTTTTTCAATTCAAAAAATATATTTAAGTTTAAAATTTTTTTTCAACAGAATATTTAAATTATTTTTCAATTGAAAACACAAACAAAATATTTAAACAAATTGAAAACACAAAGTCTTATAAAATTATTAAGGGTGCTTGCGGTTTGGCGGTTCGATTGCGGCCAAAGATACCTCAAATCTGCCATCCGTCCGCCAAATTGGCGGATTGGAGAAAATCAATCCGCAACCGCCCGCTCATCATCACGCATCCGTTCAAAATGCGGCGGATCGGTTCGGTTCGGTCGATTTTTGCGGATCGGTGTATCCGCTGCTCACCCCTAACGGTAGGGCACGAAAAATCTTTTCCATGTCTTTAACCCAAGCGTCTACTACCATTGGGTTTGGGCCGCCGGTAAATGTGGTGGGTTTCAGATCCTGGAACTGTTTTATGGTAACCGGTCCTTCTTGCCGTTCCGGCGTCCCATTGTTGATGTTAGCTTGCAAGGCTTGTAGAAAACTAGCAACCGCTCTTTCCATTACTCTTTCCATTGATTCCGTACCACTAACTGATGATTCACTTCCATTACCATTAGCCATTCTACAAGTAATAAACGATGTATTATATTTTCAATATAACATATATATATATATATATATCCATAGCACAACATGTAGTACACTTTATATTTATATAAACTGTCAACATGGCACATGGTTATTTATTTATATCATTTTTGCAATTCACATTACATTAGTTAGAACATGTTAGTGTCCCATCCCTGCGGTAAACAAAACAAAAGTCAACAAAAGGGGATTAGAACATATCAAGATTAGCATACAAAAGATTGTCTACTATCCAGATCTAGAGTGGTGGGTCAGATGGGCCGAAAAATTAGGGAAAATAGTGCTGCATAAAAAGCTCAAACTCCCACCCCAACTGGATTACACCAAAACACGCCCATGCTACCTGGATTGCAAAAATGGGGATAGATCGTATTTGATCCACAAATGCCCGGTCGACAATCCACACAGGTGTCTCGACATATGACAGGTCGTTTTCGAAGTCAACATTTTGCATATTAATGATCTCTAATGGATTTGGTACTGTGGTGAAAATGTAATCCTCGGGGTACACGTTTCCCCTTCTGGTTGCAAACTCTGGGGGTAGGGGGCCTATGATATAATGTGGGCGGTCATGACCCGGGCGCGACGCCAAGGACGCGAGTTGGTCCGAGAAAACGTCTACGTGTGTGATCAAGGCTGTGCCTCCATAATAGGTGTGGAACGTCGGTAGGGTCAACCTGAATATAAATTGGCCGTCCCATCAGTCGGCCAAGACATAGGTGTAATTCCCTGACTATCTCTTCAGAATCTCCCCAGCCTTCAGGTGAGGCGGGTGCAGGGGCAGGGTGTTCGGCTAGAATTTCATCTAGGTTGATGGCCTGGAGGTCATCCCAGAAGGCATCATCAAGATAATTCTCTGACATCCTACAACACCAGAATAAACGTGAGATTTTACACAGGGAAAATTAACGTCACATGTAAATATTTATTATTATTATTCTTTTATTTCGATTTCACCATATATATCTATATATATATTTTTAGCTATATGGTTTTAATTATAGATTTATTTATAACCTTTTTTTTTTTTTTTTTTAAACCGTTGCTCTGATACCACCTTTGTCATGACCCAACCCCAGGGACTTAGAGTTGGAATCGTGACTTACTAACTTATTCTCATTCGAAATAATCTAAGTTGCGCAATAAAAATAATTAAACAGAAATTCTATTACATCTTACTATTTAAGAAACAGAAAATACATTTCTAGGGCTTTCATTATTTTATTATTTAGCGACCAGCCCCGAACAGAGACAAAAGGAAGTAAAAATATATAAAAAAAAAAAGTAAAATAGTGATTCATCGTCAGTCCAAAAGCAGGTTCCATTTTGTAGGATTATGGATTTTCCTCACATCCCGTCACCTGAAAGGATAACAGCTATAAGCACACAGCAGAGTGAGAAATGTTATGCCAAGTGTAGGGAATACAAAATGTCTATGGATAATTAATTAGGGTAAAACATTTGCAAAATGACAATTTATTTAAAGTGGCAGAAGACATAAATCATGTAATTAAATAATCATAACCACGGTATAAAACAGAACAGAACAGAACAGAGGTCACAGAAGTGACAGTCAGAACAGAGGTCAATGGATCCATGACAAACAAAGGACCACAAAGTGGTCAAACAGAGGCCAATGGTTATTTAAGTCCCCCAAGGCGTGGGACTCCCGTGGTGGTACTTACAAAACATAATTATATATAAGGTCATAGTCAAATATTCTTTAAAATATAAACAACATATCCATGGGTTTCCTTTTAAGCAAATAGGGTTCAGAAATAAAACCACGTAACTGAAACCTTTATAAAACATACTTTTATAAAATAGATTTTGGTAAGTCAAAACATACGTAAAATATATTTTGGTAATTCAAGGTATAATATAACTCACCTTAATTATAATCCTTAGCCTCCTTTTATTTCAGAACTTCCTTACTATGGGTTCCTTACCCTCCACTGACGCGTCTCTCCCTCTCGATTTCTTTCTTTCTTCACTTACTTCCGTCACACGCACACAACACATCACCACTACTCCTATTTATACACCATATCTATATGCTGACTCAACACTCTAGATCTAGGTGCTTATTTCTCTATACAAGCTAGTGTACAGATGGCTTCACTCGCCTGATTTAAAATCAAATTCATTAATGGCCGAAGATTATAATTGATAGCATTGATTTGGTTTTACCTTCACTACTAAGGTATCTTAACTAAAATTTATATTTAATGATAAAAGTGGTATTTAATTTATCTTAATAAATTTTCTCATTATATAGTTAATAACCATAATGATAAATTAATTTATCTAGTACATATAACTTATTCATTTTATTATTATTATTTTCATTCCACATATTATTGTTATTATTATTTATTTATTTATTATCTTTAACTTTAATTTGACCCAACTAGTATTAGAATTTCATATTTCTGTTCATTTGGCCCTAACTAAAAAATCCCTAATTAATTCCATATAACCCCGTGCTAAATTAGGTTCTGTATTTATTAGTAATTATTTAATATTATATATCACATACACCCATAATTATATAACTATAAACAATTATGTGGTATGTAATTAAACATTCAGGGTGTCACATTTTGGCTACTAATTATTTTTTAGTTGCTAAAAAACTTAACTTTTGCTGACCAAAATCGGATTTGGTCACCGAAGATGCACTTTCAGCTACCAAAATTGTGGTCGCCAAAAAATTTAATTCCCGCATTAGGATTTTAGTTCTCTTGCGCTAAAAATAACCACTTTTGGCGACTAAACTTATTTTTTAGTTGCCAATTATAGACTTTTGGCTACTAAAATTTTTTTAATCACCAAAAAGCTTTACTTTGGGCTACTAAAATTTTTTTTGTCACTAAAACCCATATAATCAGCGATCAAACTTAGTTTTGGTCGCCAATTGTAGACTTTTGGCTACTAAAATTGTTTAGTCGCCAAGAAGTTTTACTTTTGGCTACTAATGCTGTTTTGGTTGCTGAAAACTATACTTTTAGCGATCAAATTTTTTTTAGTCAGGAAATTTAGTCGCCGAATATGCTTTTTCTTGTAGTGTATATTGAGTTTAATTTATTTATTTTTAATCATTTACTGCATTGTAAAAATTTTAAAAATATATTGGCATTTTTTGTTTTTTCAAAAATGCCATTATAAGCTTGGAAAGTTTTTGACTTAGTTACATTTCTCAAAATGCTATAAAATGTTTGTTTATGAAACTTTTCACCTAAGTGCCATAAAAAGTAATTTGCACCTACCTAGTGTCCTGACATTTTTTAAAAAATGTCATTACTACTAAAGTTTAATGGCATCTGTTGGTAAATGTCACGAACATAATTTTTTGTGTCATTATTTTATAAAATGTCATAAAATTGATGTGATATTTTTTTATTGAAATGCCACTAGAGCCTTATATGTTTGTGGCTTTGTGGCATTTATCTAATGTCACCAAATATTATTTTTGTGGCATTTTCTAAAAACATGCCACTAGTATAGTGTCACTAAAGTGTATTTTTGTTATAGTTTTGTGACACTTGTGCATTGAAATGTCACTAGAGCCTTTTATGTTTGTCATTTTGTGGTATTTTTAAAAAACATGCCAGTAAATATCATTTTTGTGGCATTTTCTAAAAATATGCCACTAGTGTAGTGCCACTAAAGTATATTTTTGTTGTAGTTTTGTGACACTTGTTCATTGAAATGTCACTAGAGTCTTTTATGTTTGTCGTTTTGTGGCATTTTTCAAAAATGTGTCACTAAATATCATTTTTTGTGACATTTTTTAAAAATATGCCACTAGTATAGTGTCACTAAAGTATATTTTTGTTGTAGTGACACATCTACATTCTGAGCACAAATTTATACAGTAGTGATGAGTTTCAACACTTATCGCTTTAATATTATTTTATTTCTTTTATTTATGAACTTGTATATGTTGGCTCTCGATTACGAAAATTGTTAAAATAAAAGAAAAGGTTAAAATATATAAATTTATAATCGAGAATGGTAAAATAATATGCACTAATAATTGAGAACGCATTGGTGTAAGTAACCCTTTGATTCATATATGATGAACCGGTAACATCCTAGTAATATGCTAGAATTCTGACCGGCTATACTAGCCTATTGACTTGTCCTTCCGTCTAAATTCAAGCCATTTCATTAAATTTTTGTCAATTGCAACTTCACATAAACAGGTAAGAGATACTTTGGCGGTTAGCTAAAACAACAATTTATTATTTAAAAATTAATTATAAAAAAAATAAAATTTACATGTAAATTTTAATAAATAAATTTATTATTATCTAATAGATTTTATAATAATTATAAATATTTTTCATTAAATATTATTAAAAAAATCACTAATTATTAATTTTTAGTAATAATTTAAAAATTTTATCACAATAAAATTTTTGTGACAGTTTAAAAAAATCATCATAGAAAATGTTATTAATTTTTAACTTTTAGCAACAATTTAAAAAATTTGTCATAGAAAAATGTCACTATTTATAAGATATTTATATATTAGTATGTTGTGATGGAATGTGTTTTTATTATTGTTTTTGTATGGAGATAGGAATTCAGATAGTTCGATTGCTATGAAGGGACACGGCAACGGTGTGTGGGGGCTGTCTTCTCTTGACAGGGGGGGTGCGCAGGATAAGAGAGGTAGTGCGCATCATAACACCACCACCACCCACCACCACCACCACCTTATTAATCCTAGTGCTGCTAATAATGATAATAATGGCGGTGGTGGGGGGTCGAGGTCGTCGGAGACGGCGCACGATAGCAAGAAAGGAGGAGGAGGGACGTCGTCGGGGGGAAGCGATGCGATCCCGGCGGTGTGGCCACCGAAGTTTGTGATCGCGCTGACGAACAAGGAGAAAGAGGAGGATTTCATTGCGTTCAAAGGATCAAAGCTGCCTCAGATACCTTTCAACAGATAGAAGCTTAGCATCACCCGTAGCTGGTAGCTCGACTATTCATCCCGTATCTATTAAACCTCCACTTGAAATTACTAATTTCAAGTTAAAGGCTTCTAATACAGAATTTATGGACACCCTTTTACAGAGGATGCAGAACCTACAAGTTCGTCCTCCTGAATCAAGTAGACCACCAGAGTCTCCTAGTGGTTCAATTCACATGCTTAGAGCTGAGCCCACAACCGAAGAAGATTTATCACCAGAACAGATATATGAAATTCAAATGAATTTTCAAGAACCATCAACAGTGAATAAACTTCATTCATATAGTCCCTCTCGACCAGTTATATTACCACCAAGTCGGAACAACTATCAGATATCTTGGCCATAATATTTCTAATGGAAGTATTATTCCAATTAACCGTAGTATTGAGTTTGCCTCAAAGTTTCCTGATGAAATAAAAGATAAAATCCAATTACAAAGATTTTTGGGAAGTCTTAATTATATCCGTGATTATTATCCTAATGTTGCAGCTGATTGTAGCATTTTATTTACCCGACTTCGGAAGAACCCTCCTCCTTGGAGTGATGAGCATACTACTGCCGTACAGAAGATTAAAGCTAAAGTTAAACAGTTACCATGTTTACAGTTACCTAATCCCAATTGGAAGAAAATTGTTGAAATCGAATCCCAAGATCCAGAAGGAAGAATTATTAAGATTCCATTCGGGCCACTGGAATAAAGCCGCTTTAAATTACTCCACTATTAAACAGGAATGTTTAGCCATTGTCAAATGTGTTTTAAAATTCCAGGATGATCTTTTAAACCAGCATTTTTTAATCAGAGTTGATTGCTCTGCAGCTAAACAGATTTTTAAAAAAGATGTTAAGAATTTAGCATCTAAACAGATATTTCTTACTTGGCAAAATTATTTATCCAATTTTGATTTTGATATTGAACATATTAAAGGAGAAAATAACTCTTTGCCTGACTTCTTAACCAGGGAATATCTCCCGAAATCCACTCCTACAGAGGAGAATGACCAACAGGGGCCATAGGGGCCGAGGTCGTGGCCGAGGAGGTCACATCCCTCGCTATGATCCAACAGAATTTCCAGCCCTTTCAAAGGGTCAAACCAGTAATCCATCAACTAAGGATATACTCCTTAAGACTGAAGAACCGTATACGCCAAACAGTATTACTGAGGAAACTGTCCTCTGGATTAAATCCGCAGATGAACAATGGATGACCGATCCATGGGAGATAAAAAGACGGTATCTTACCACTCAACAATCTCCTTCACATTTTGACCAGTATCGATATATCTATGAACAGATATTAACAGAAACCGGAGCTTGTGAATTCAAGCATCATCTGCATGATCCTAATAAAACAACCAGTCCGATCTCTTTCAGTAAGATCACCATCCGTAATATTATGCCTATTTCTACCTGGGGCATTCATCCGCATACCCTTCGCGACCTTGATCTTCGCAACAAATAGACAAAATATACATATTGAGACTATATAGATGCTTTTACCCAAGTATTCTATTACCAAAATCCGATAAAAAACCACTCTTGGTTTATCCGTGTCTGCCCCGATGTCCTCAAAAACGATGTCCCAAATTGGTTCCTCGTTTGGTGGGATAAATTTGGCCTTTCCATGGACATCTTACCAGAACCTATCCGTATTGCATTTAATGAGTGGAATTGTGCTTACTCCAGAGCCTATTCTTATCTCAACAAAAACAGAGAACTCTCCATCAGTAAATCACTTGTTCATTTTACTATCCGTTTTAATATCCCATGGATTTGGAAATGGGAATTTGCTTGTGATTATCAGAACAAAGTCCCCCGACTTAAAAGAATCTTTTTTGTTAAATGGTGGGATAAGGGTATGAACCCTATCATAACAGAAACTGTGGATAAAATCAAACAGCATACCAAAGCCTGTTTTGACTCAGTCAAACAGTCTGCTCTTCCAGCACCACCAGCATTAACCAGTAATCCTTTCATTCAGATCCAAAAGGAATTACGACAACAGTATCCTCAGTTATCAGAAATGAAATCATAATTAAAAGTATGGATTTCTTGAAAGAACAGTTTCTTCAAACAGTACCCCCATCTGATGATGCCTCTATGAGGTCAGGAACAAGTCAGACCGCATCAGAATCAGAAGGTGATCCAGCCGAACACGTGTTGGCAGGAGAGTCACAAGATCTGGAAGAGGATGAGAGCAATCTCGGTGATTTTTGGGATTCTCTAACAGCTATTATTGCCGAAAAAATCTCAAAAGATAAAGGCAAGGGATCCGCGCATTAACCCGTCGGCACAACAGGACAAACTACTTTTGATAAAGCAGTCAGCCATTATCCGAAAAGAGAAGATGCTGTCTCCCACTCCGCCAAAATTGAAGATAAGAGATAAGGAGCAATCTGCCAAGCCAATTCAGAGTTGCCACCTGTCTTCTTCTTTATCCGACTTTGTATTATAAAAGGGCAAGCTTCACCCTTGTTGAAGGAAGTCGAAGTTTTAAGTTTTCTTTTCTTTTTCTTTCTTTGAAATATTTCCTTCCCATCTCCTCTTGTAAAATATCCTTACTTCCTCAATAAAATTTAACTTTTCTATGTATGCCCTCAGTTGATTGTCTTGAACAATTATTGTGGTTTTTACACTTTTGGCAAAATCAGAGAAACCATTACCATAATACACCCGTAGATTGGTACACTCAACCTATATCTCTGCCCGAATAGCAGAGTGTGATCAGCAAATTGCCAGAATCCAGGAGCTGATCAACGAACAGGTAGTGGCCTGGGCGGCCAGGAGGAATCCTCCTCCACAGTAACAGTAAGTATATGAGATCATATATGTTGTAATTTGTTTTCTTTATACCTGTATTATGTTTGTACTTATTCCTGGGTTTGTGCTATTGTAAGGTTAATTAATTGTTAGGGTTAGTGGGACGTCATCCAAGTCGCGTAAGGTTAGGTCATGTTGCAGAGAGTGTGTGTAGACCATATACCTGTAAGTTGTTGACAGACGTGCTAGCCTTAACCTTTAGTGAGCACCTTTATTTTGAGGACATCTGGGCAGACACGGATAAACCAAGAGTGGTTTTTTATCGGATTTTGGTAATAGAATACTTGGGTAAAAGCATCTATATAGTCCCAATATGTATATTTTGTCTGTTTGTTGCGAAGATCAAGGTCGCGAAGGGTATGCGGATGAATGCCCCAGGTAGAAATGGGCATAATATTACGGATGGCCAAGAATCTACATATATTAAATTCACCTAATTTTTTTTAAGATAAAATTCCAGTTTAGTGTAATTTTTTTTAAAATAATTTCAAATAAGTAATAAATTTTATGAATATTAATAATAAAAGTTATATATATATATATATATTATAAGCCTATAATTATTTTGTAAGAAAATGACTGAAATGTAATTTTCTCATTTTTTAATTCATCACGGTCACACCGTACTAATTAGGGAATATTCAATTGACATGTTTCTCGAGTTTGGAAAAAAATATAATATGTTCAATAATTTTGGTATAATTATTTCCATTTTTATTTAGGTTATTTGTATCTCTTAAATTATTAAGAAATATTATTTTGATCTCTTAAATTATAAAAGTGTGTAAATAGACACTTAAATTATTAAAAAGTATAACTTTATTCTGTAAATTATAAAAGCGTACAGATTGAACCGCTAATGAAATGGGTTAAAGTGAAATACGCCAATAGTTTATGGATCTATTTGTACGCTTTTATATTTTAAGGGACAAAATGATATTTTTCAACAGTTTATGGATCCACTTATATGCTTTTATGATTTACGAGTTTAAAGTGATACTTTTTAATAATTTAAGGGGTATTTGTGTAAATAATTCATTTTATTTTAGTAATGTTAAAGGAAAAACTAATATATATGGATGGTGTAAAAATATAATAATAATATATATATACATTTTAGTGTATAAAGATCATAGTGTTTTTGGTTTCAGTTTTCTGAATTCAGTTTTTTGAAAATTGAGTTTTTTGTTTTTCGTGTTTTTTTTTTGTTTTTAGTGAATATTTTTAAAATTTTAATTAAATTTTTTACTTTTTTAGATACACTTTACTTAGATGTATCTAAATAGTAAAATATTTTAAAAATTAATAAATACACAAAAATACGAAAATGTACTAAATTTTTGTTTTTTTTTTGGTTGTATTTTTTGGTATTTAGTGTATTTTTTAAAGATTTTTTTCACAAATATTATACTTTTTAAGTGTGCTTATGTTTGGTGTGTCTAAAAATTAAAAAAAAAATACTTAAAATATTAAAAAAATTCATTGAAAACATTAAAATATGAAAAATAAAAGAATAAAATTTTCTGAAAACTGTTTTCTGAAAACTGAAACCAAATAAGCTAATTATTTTTTGGGGAAATTAAAAAAAATCAGGATTTGAGTTTTATAACAAAATAAATCCTGAATTTTTAATTTTTTGTCAATTGAAAAAAAATTCAAAAATTAGAATTTAAATGGACTAAATTAAAAACTTATGATTTATTTTATTATAAGACTCAAGCTTTAGGAAATGTTTTTGTAATTATTTCTATTTTTTTGTGGGATTTTTTTTTAAAGTTCATGATATTAAGAATTTATAAAATAAAAGACATACAATATTTTAATAATAGTTAGGGTCTCTCAACATTTTTACATAAAAAATTCGACGCAGAGAAATTTCGCCCCAACACAAAAAAAATTTAATTTTCACAAAGAATTTTCTCTAAAATGATCATAGAGAAATTTTAAAATTTATCTGGTATTATCACAGAGAAATTTCATCGAGGGACCTTAACTAATAAAAAAAATATATTGAACCTCTCATACTATCCAAAGTTGGGGAGGGATATTAATTATTAATTTTTAGTAATAATTTAAAATTTTTATCACAATAAATTTTTTGTGACAGTTTAAAAAAATCATCATAGAAAATGTTATTAATTTTTAACTTTTAGCAACAATTTAAAAAATTCGTCATAGAAAAAGGTCACTATTTATAAGTTTTAACAATAATTTAAAATAATCATAACAGAAGAAAGTCACTAATTATCAATTTTTAATGACATATACAAAAAATTATTTTTAGCGACGATTTATTATGACTTATTTTTAGGTCCTAACTATTAGGAGTTATTGGTAATTTATTCAAAAAAAAATTAATTTATTTGATACATTCTTAACATTTTGATTTTTCTAATTACTTTTTGAAATGTTTAAAGTATACTTTTTGATGGGATATAAGCAATTTGCCATATGTATTAAGGCTATGTTTAGATTATAAAATTTAAGATTGATTTTGCGGAGGTAAAAGAAAAAAGAGGAAGAAATGTGAAATACACAAAATTTTCTACACAAATTCTTATTCAAATTCAAATTCAAAATTTCAAGGCAGTCTAATATTAATAATAATAATTTTTTTAGATGTCAATATTTGTGGTTAATATTAGGGGATTTTTTTAGGGTCCCTAATATTAAGATTTTATAATATAAAGGACATCCAATATTTTCATAATATCTAAGGTCCCTCAAATTGATCCAGAAAAAATTGGATCAAGAGAAATTCTCTCCAAAATCAGAGAAATTCCATTTTCTAGCTTTCTATTCATCTCTTAGACCCACTTCATTTTCTTCACTATCTTCATCACAGATCTTCAACCTAATAATATTCAAATTTTAAGTTTCTTCCCATTTCACACATTTTTTCAACAACTAAACACGCAATCACTGAAACAAAGTCCAGAGAAATTCTCTCCAAATCAGAGAAATTTCATTTTCTAGCTCTCTACTCATCTCTCAGACCCAATTCATCTTCTTCACCATCTTCAACCTAATAATGTTTAAATTTTAAGTTTTTTTCCCATTTCACACATTTTCACAGCAACCAAACATGTAACCACTGATATACAAAGTAGGGATGACAATTTGAACCCAGCTCGATGGGGACCCGTCTCGTCCCGTCCCGTCCCGATAATTCAGGTTTTTCCCAAAAATTATTCCTTATAGAGCCAGGGGTGGTATTAAAAAATAGATCCCCGATGATATTCGGGCCGGGGATGGGGATAGATTCCCTCCGCCCCAGTCCCGGCCCCGCCCCGTTTAATCCCCGAACATCCCTGTATATATATCTAGTTCACTCTTCTATACAAACCCATCTCTCTCTCTCTCTCTCTCTTCTCCATTACAAACCCATTTCTCTTCGTCTCCTTTCTCTCTCTCTCTCTCTCTCTCTCTCTCTCTCTCTCTCTCTCTCTCTCTCTCTCTCTTCCCTCTACTGTCTCTCTTCTCTATCCGAAGTTGTCGCATCCTCCGACGCCACTGCCACTACCACCGCCACCGCCACCGTACTACCTCTGGTTGCCGTTCCTCTCTAGATCTTCGCCGCTGTAAATTTACCCACTGTCCCTCCATGAACTCTATTTCAAATCTAGATCTAGTTTCTCTCTCTCTGTGTCTTTGGGGAAGAAAGTAGAGCCTCTCTCGCTATATTCTAGAGAGAGAAAGCTCCCCCCATGGAATATGGTGATCTGTGTTGAATTTCTCCTTCTAATCTTTAAGTGAGAGTGAACATGTGAGTAGATTTGGGGATATAGAGTCTGTGTTTCCATCAGATTGAGTGAAAAAATAGATTTTTATGTTTAGTTTATTCCAGATACTTTATATATACGTATATTTATCTATCTATATATTTGTGTGTGTTTTATAGCTTCAACTTCTGATCCTGATTCTACATGTGTGTATATATATCTATATATTTGCGTTGGTTGTGATTGTGTTGTTAAATCTGCAACTGGGGCTATTTTTTTTTTTTTTTTTAGCTGGGGAATTTTCGAGGTCGAGGAAACGCGAGCCCAATTAGGAGGCGGTTACGAGGACAGTGATAGGTTCTTCGTTGGGGATTGGGGCCGGGATAGAGAAATTTTCGCCATCGGGGATCAGGAACGGGGAGTGTGATCCACGGCTCCATCTCGGTCCGTTGCCATCCCTAACACAAAGTCCAAAGAAATTCTTTCCATAATTTCTTTGGAATGCTAGAATTTCTCTGGAATTCCAACCCAGATCAAAACCAGAGAAATTTCTAGACAAACCTTTCTAAAGAAATTTTCTCAAATCTAGAGAAATTCTCTCCAAAATCAGAGAAATTTCATTTTCTGTGATTTCCAACATCTCTCAAACCCACTTCATCTTCAACAGTCTTTAATGATGAGCAGCTCACCACTACTATCAGAAAGCCTGTACTCCATGGCCGCTTATACCAAAATCAAGAGCATAAGTTCACCATAAAACCCCTAAACCCATAGCATCATCCTAGAGCCAACAATTCATGAGTAATTGTAATTGTAACAGCAACAGAGGAGATATCAAAATCTGAAAGTCTATAAAATTAAAAAAAACAAACAAATAAACAAACAAACAAACAACTTGGGATTAGATCAACTATGTCCCCGTGTGTGAAAAAATTAAAAGAACTAACGCACCTGCAATGTTGGTACCCTGAAGTTTTGACAAGGAAAAAGAGCAAGAGAAGGAGTTGTGCGAAAAACGACACACACAGAGAGAGATTGGTGGCCCATGGTGGCCACTAGTAGTTCACGGCGTTCCACAGTGGTTTGGTTCTTAATGGTTTGGTAAGAGAAAGATAGATGGAAGAGAATGCGAGCGATACAGAGATCAAAGATCAGAGAGAGAGAGAGAGAGAGAGAGAGAGAGAATGAGAGAGAGAGGGGAGAAGAGATGAATTTATCAGAAGAGTTTAGAATGAGAGAGAGAGAAAAAAATAAGGTTTGATCTGAGGAATTTCTCTGTGATATATGAGTGTGGGGGTTGAGGGACCTTAGGCATCATAAAATAATATTGTGAATCTCTTTCATTACTAAATATTGTAGATTTCCGACCACACAACCAAAAGGGGAACTCAGCTGGAGAGCACCGACAGAATAGATTAAGCCCGATAATCTGCACAAGAAGATGAGAATCCAACGGTGGTTCGTCCACATGGGAGCACTCCGACGATCAAGTCAATAATCAATATCTCTAAAAAATAGCAAATTGTGCTTAAACTCATAACAAAGAACTTACCTCAGGTCCACGGGGGTGTCTTGCTTTTATAACCGGCAGTGACCTGATCCCTTTAGAAGTCTTGCTTGAATGGACTCAGGCTCAATGCTCATCCCGGACCCTCATCTAGATAGAGATAAACTCTTCTTGAACCTTATCTTTATCCAAAATAAGATCATTTTCTATTCTAGGACTCTTGTCCCTTATCCACTTATCTCGGATTCCAGTATCTCCGCAAATAACCTTGGCCTAGCCAAGATCATCTCAACAAGCGTGACTAGGCCACGTGGCACCTCGGCTGATACTTTGGTATCACTTTAGCGACATGTTGTCATTCATAAAATACTTCCCCACAATATATACACACACACATATATATATATATATAATCAAATTTGAATATTAAATGTGAACACAATTAATGTGTTATCAATACATTACTACTAATGATGCAACAAATTTTGTTTTGTATTTGCAGCTTCTTCTTCTTCTTCTTTTTTTTTTTAAGGAAAGTATTTGCAGCTTTATATACAAATTGTTTATGCTTTCTCAAAAAAAGAAAAAAGAAAAAAGAAAAAAGAAAAAAAGGTCATGAAAATATTTCCATAAAATTGTTAGGGAGGATTGAAAAATAATTATTTTAAATCAATTTTATAGAATAAAAATTTAAAACAAAACAGATTTTGAAAATAAGTTTTGACAATTTAATAAAACTATATATGTATAACAGAATAAGAAGAAAATGAAGAAAAAAGGTTCAAAAAATAGCTTGTGTGATTGTGAGGGCACGTGAAAGACGTTGTCCTAAAGTTGTTATGCGCTCTCTCCATGTTGGTTTTAACGATCACAAACGACTCCAAGATATAATCCAAAACTTTACAGGATCTGACACAATGCACAGTTGCACCAGAAGAATTTGCCAAGAATGTATCGATTGCCCTGAAATATGGAATATAAAAATACAATAAAGAGGGGAGAGAGAGAGAGAGAGAGAGAGAGAGAGAGAGAATGTTGTATATTTTTCGCAATGTTAGAGTCCTGTGTAAAAAAGGCTCTATGATGTCTGGTAGGAACAGACACACCTATTACTTTTGAAACCAAACACATATTTAAAATTCAAATAAATAAGACTATTAAAAGAAAGAAAGAAATAAATATAATATAATAATAAATAATAAATAATTAAAGTTTTGAAATTTTTAAGAAATCTCCAACAAAAATAAAGAAACATGAAAGTGGGACCTTGAAACCTTGAAACTAATGTGCGTTATTGTAAAATATATTATATAATTCTAAAAAGAAAAATGTTTGGGGGCCCTAATTTTTGTGGTTTAAATGGTTTAAAATTGTTAAAACGACGTCGTTTTGGCAATTTTGATATCGTTTTGTACTTAAAACGACATCATTTTGTACTCAAAACGACGTCGTTTTGATAAATTCGAGCCATTTGAGCCAAAAAATTAGGACCCTCTACCATTGCTGTTCTAAAAAAATGTGCATATCATTTGCACTTTCACTTTTAATCATCGTATTTAAGGAAAAAAATAATTTAAATTATTATTTGTAATCACATCAAGTTATAACTCTATTTTAGGACATAATTGAAAATCATTTTAATAATAATTAAAATTGTTACAATAATTCATAATCAATATCACTTTCGAATAAGGCTAGGCATAGAATTATCCAATTCGCAGAAACCATCCAACCCGATCCAAACTGTATACAAATGGGTGGTTTCGAGTATAGAGTAAGGTAAGATGCGGTTTAGATTATTTCTTCATTGTGGGATGCGGGTTTCACACGTACCCGCAATCACTCGCTTGCACTAAACATTTAAAAAAAAAAAAAAAAACCTTGGATCGGTGAGCTTCCACACAGCTTGTCTTATGAGCAAACTATTTTGAAGGAAGGTCCTATAGGCATTTTGGCTTCTGAGAAGCAAATGCTAGAAAAATCTTCTATCTGTCAAAGTAATGTTATTCTTAGTAGTGATGATGAGGGTGAATAGCCAAGAGTCTACAGTGTGAATAAGACTTGATTTTAAGTTATTGAAGGTTTTACTTCATATCGAGTCATTATACTCTACAATAGAATCATATAAAGTTGAACATAGTATTCTGCCATTGCTGTTGTTGATTGTAGTATTCAGGCCAGTTAGCCTGATCAACATTGAGTTTGAATGATTTGCTTGTGTATTTTTATAATTTGATTTAAAAATTTAAGATTTTGAATGTTTTGCTTGTATCAGGAATTGATTTTGTTGTATTTTTAATTTTATATGTTTTAATTCATTAATTATTGATGTTTTAAAGTAATGGGAAAAAACAGACCCAAATTTTGTTTTTTGAAAGAAAAATTCAATCAGCAAATCGCTCGCATATTCGCGAATCCTATTCATATAAATTGAAACCTGCACTGTAGACGGTTATGGATTCAATTTTTTTCAAATTGCAGACATGCAGGCTGGTCCAAACTACAAACCAAACCGTCCAAAATCAATCCACGACCACCCCTACTTTAGAACGTAATCAAGAACTATAGTTGGACATAACTAACTTTGATTTGTTACAATAATATCATAATCAACATTAATGTAAATTATAACTTATATATATATATATTACACCATAGCCCTAAACATATATACTTGCATGTGTGTAATTTAAGTAGGTAAACAAAAAATGACAAATGTAATAATATCATAATATGTAAGTGTTGGTGTGTGTGCAATTCAAATAAGTAAAAATAAAAAGAAAACAAAAAAAAAAATGGCAAATGCATTAATATCATTACATCGAAGGAGTAGGGGCTTTCTTTGCTAGATTGAAGATCTGAGTTTCGAATTTCGTCCTTAAATAGAGAAAGGAAAATGTCTCGTAACTCAAATTTTGTGGCTTAAAAGTGGCTCAAATGGCCAAAACGACGTCGTTTTGGTCATTTTTATGTTGTTCTGTACTCAAAACGACGTCGTTTTGACCATTTGAGCCACTTTTGAGCCACAAAATTTGAGCTACGTAGCATTATCGATAGAGAAATAAGTAAATTCACTTGGCAAGTATGATGATGGACTGCAATGGACAATGGTGTATATATATATATATTAGTATATACAAAACATACAATTAAGGGAGAGTTTGAAATGAACCTAAATGTTTTTTTTTTTAATTTCTTTTTCTGTAATAATTTTTTTATGGATGCATCTAGTGTAGAAAGATCTAAAAGGTTCGAAAAAGTTTACCAAAGATTGAAAAAAAAAAGAGTCAAAAAAACCAATTTTTTAAAAATCTTTGGTGAACCTTTTTTCATTGTTATTATTATTATTTTGTTCCGTCTAGTTAGGTAGAAACTTAAAGTGTAAATTTAAAAAAAAAAAAAAAATTAAACAATTCATTAAAAATTAAAAAACAGCCCTAAAAAGTAATTTCCACACACAATAGTGATGTGCTTATTTTTTGTAATATTTTTGAGATCCCCAGTATTGCTCATCTATTATTGATCTCCCAGGGGCGGAGGGAGGGGCAGTCAGAGAATAGTGTTACTGCTGTGCCATTGTATCTCAATTGGAGGTTTATTATGGGTTTATTTTTATGATCCGAACCGTTGATTTTGTAGGGTCTGTTGAGTACTTTATTTTTATCAAAAATCATATTAATCGGATATAAATAACTATATGATTGAATTGTATATTTTTTATGCTATTTTTGAAAAGAAAAAGTTATTTATTTATTTATTATTTTTTTTATAATAGTTATTGATATCCGATTAACATGATTTTTGATAGGCATGACATACTCAACGAACCCTACAAAATGAACGATTCGAATCATAAAAATAAGCCCATAATAAACTTCCAATTGATGCACAACAACAAAGGCATAGCAGCAACCCCATTCCTGGGGAGTCATGGCCGGCTAACTTGCTTGGATTGCTAAATATTGATGTAATTTATATATTTTATATGTTATTTTAATTGTATTTCCACCCCCCTCCCACCAAACGTCTTATTTTTTTACTTATATACTACATTTTGTAAAATCGTTATAAGTTTTTGTGATATTAATACAAATCATTACAAGGATGCAATACAAAATAAAGTTTAGTTATTAAAATATTACGTACTATTAGCGGCGAAACTAAAAATTCAAAGTAAAGGAGGCACATATTACTCATATTATTCACAAAAAAAATAAAATAAAATAAATTCCACAATAAACAACAATGAGATACGATTAAATTTATATTTTTTTTGAAATTTTTTATTAAGATTCAATATTACAATTATCATGATAATTATATCAATACAACATAGGAATCCATAATTAACAACCCAACTGGATTTATAATTAACAATTTAACACTATCAACTCAATTAAAAAAACCCACAATAGAGAAAAACAATAAACTAAACAAATCTCATAATAAAAAAGAAATTTTCATGTAATTCAATTCTTGCCATTAACTTTCCAGTTTGAAGTATAAAAGAATGACCAAAAAAATTATAATAGAGTACTTTTAAAATTTTTAAAATACAAAAGAATTTTACATAATTTAAGAAGGGTACTATTATATTTTTATAATGGACAAATAAGATAGAAACTTCATATATAAGGGAAATAGTATAAATATGAAAAACTCAGGGGGCACGTGACCCCCTTGTTTCAATGTGGCTCCGCCTCTAGGTACTATTATGGTGAAAAAAAGTTATTAACTATTGTGATTTTATTACCAATCATTGTAGTATAGTTTTGAAAGGGCATATAGTATGCATTTTAAGAGTGTATACCATAGTTTTACTCGTGATTTCCTTTATAAAAAAAAAACCAAGTAATTTTATTTTTCATTTGTTAGTATGTGATAATTTCACAATTTTGTGTACGCGGTGTGATATATAATTCATTACCATTCATATATTGGATGAACTATGTGGTATTTTACTTCTTATTTGTATTTTTCTAGTAGTTAATGGATGAACTTGCGCTATATTTAGTTGAGGGATTTGAGAAGAGATTTAGAAAGGAAAAAAGAAAAAGTGTGTGAAATTAGATGAAATGTAAGTATATTTTATTTATATTTCACTTATCTTTTCCTTTCTTTTTTCCAAATTCCCTCTCAAATCTCCAACCAAACACAACATTAAACTTAAGTTCACGGAATATATTTTTGTAATTATTTTTTAACTTAATTTTAATAGCGATTTGTTAATTTCAGTCATCTAAATTAGACTTGATCCAACTGCTTAGACTTATTACATATCTTACTTTTGATCCCCCACTACTGTAATCCTGACTCTGGCCCCCGCTCATCCCCTATAATTGGAGTGCAATGGACAAGGTCTTAAGAAATAGGAACAATTATATTATGGACCAGGTCCACATTCATGTTTCTAACTTGCTTTGTATCAGTGAAAACAATAAAAACCCACTAATTTTATGTTGATTTTTAAAAAATAACAGAATAAGTATCGTAAAATAAATAGCAGGAATTAACACTCCAAAATCACTAAATAATCTCTGAAGAAATAGACAATGGTACACAAATCACACATGTAGCATGCACTTTAAAATGGCACAGGGGCCTATCAATTAATTTATTTTCGCTTTAATAATCCCTTAAAATGGATTTAGGTTTAGAATATTTGTAAATAAACTAAACACTCAGTGATATTTGTTGCAACTTAAATAGATTCCTCATCAATTTTTATATATATTTATTTTGCAACTATTGAAAAGCATTTATTAAATCTTTCTCTTACAGTTTATGACCCATTTGTTTAAGGAGTTAGAGTTAGAATTGGGATTGAGATAGATATGAGATCCACTATATATTATGTTTATTTTGAGAGATGGAGAGGGGATTAGGATGGGCTATGAGAAGGGTATTAGGATGGAGGCTTGAGACTTAATATTATAAAAATAGTCCACCGGACTCTTTTTTTTTTTTTTTATACATGTTGGGCATTTTTTTTGAACATTAATGTTTAACTTTTTGTATTTTTTGTTAAGTACAAACCATAGTTTTATTTTTTTTCTATTTTTACATATTGGGTATTTTTTTTGAACATTAATATTTAATGTTTTTGTATTTTTTTTATTTGTTTTATTATTTTATATTTATTTTATATAAAAATAATTTAACAATCCCGACACTAATAACTATTATCAAAACAAACATAATTTTATTTAATTCCCGTACTAACAATCTTCTCACTATTAATCCCCTCATTATAAATTCTCTCCATTTTATATCTGAAAATAATATGTGATGAATAAATTTTTTTAAAAAAATAATTATTCCCATGTTGGAGAATGTATATATTTTTATACTAGCATATCACCTGTGCTATGCACGGATTGTGTTTACAATTATCTATATATGTGAATTGTGATTTTTAAATGTTTTTTTTTTTAAATTTCTTCTTTTTTTTTCTTTTTTATATTATATTAAAGTTTAATATTTTGATAATAATCATATGTGTTGGGACTTTTCAAGGAATTCATATGTGTTGAATTTCAAAGAATTTTTTTTTATGCTTGTTCTTAATATATTAAAGTGTTATTATGAGAGTAAGACTTGGATGTTGGGAGAAGTTAATAAATACTAAGATTATTTTTTTTTTAAATCAAAAAATTAAAAAATTTAAATTAAGAGATTGAAACTCCCATAAAAATCCATTTTTAGTTAATATATAATATAAATTATGTGTGGATAAGTTCACAGAATCTATGACGATGCGTGATGACTGACCGTTGGCCTAAAAGTGCACTCTTATCTTCTTGTTTTGGCTCATATATTAAATTTTTCTAGAAAGGTAGTTATAAAATTTGAGTCATGAAAGAGTAGTTACAAAATGTCTCAAAATTTGAAATGGAGATTGTCGGTTTAGGCTATGTTTGTCACGTGAGGTTGGAGTTATTTTAGTCCAAAAAAAAAAAAAAAAAAAAAAGAAAAGAAAATAGATTAAAAAGTCAATAAAATAAAATATAACATCTAAACTATAATTGTTTCAATTTTTTCTCTCATAAAAGTTAAAAAAATCAAAAAGCTAATCCTAAATGAAAGTTTTTAGTCTAGACTAAAATAACTAAAAAACTAACCCACTTCTCAAATAAAAGCTTAATTTCTTCTTGTGAGTTCATTTCATTTCATGAATCATAATCTTAGAATTCATATTTTGAGCAATTTTCTGATCTCTTCTTTTGGGTTTGTGGACTAGCTAAAATTTTCTCTTTTGGGTAGATGAGGTTTGAAAAATGAATAATACACATATTTTCATTCGTCTAAAACGATGAGTAATAGTGCTATATTTAAAATTTATGCCAACTCCACTTGGACTTGTGGCCTTCACAATTTAAAATAAATTAAAATGTGCAAGAATAAAATTGGACTCATAAGTTTTAGGACTAGTTTGATAGGCTTTGAAGTGAAGAATTGGAAATTGGATTGAGACTTGACATTTATTTATTTAAAGAACATAATGGGGGTGGTGGCAGCTCAAGCTTGGCCATCACACAAATTGTTATATGCAAGTTGAGAAATGTTTATTGTGTTTCCTTGTCTCTCTTGTTTAGTACTGTATAAGTCCATCTTCGTTTTTTTGTTTTCATGCTATTTAGGGTTGGACATACAGTTATCCGACCCGCCCAATCCGCCCTACCCGACCCGACCCGACCCGTAGACCTTTAGGCGGTTTCGCAAACACGTTAGGGTCAGGTGCAGTTTGGATTATGGCTGAATTTCGGGTTACAGGCGGGTTGTGGGTTTAAACCGAACCCCCCCAACCCGCCCGCTTAAATAGATTTTTTTTTTTTTTTATATAAAATCTGGGCCGTTGATCTTCATCTTTATTCTTTAGTATAACAAACAAAAGTAAAAACAAAAACCCTAATCTCTTCCAATCAAACACATTACATTTGCATAGCTGGAGAGAGCTAAGCTTCTTTTCTCTCATATCATATCAGTCTCTCTCTCTCTCTCTCTCTCTCGTTTTTCATTGCATCGATCGCAACTCTGCTTTCAACTTTGATTTCTCATCGCCGATCGACCTCTGGTTTGTCATCGCACTAATCGACCTCTGGTTTCTCATCGCACCGATCGATCTTTGCTTTCTCATCGCAACTCTGTGCGCAGCTTCACTTCGAATCTCACTCTCTCGTGCTTCTCAAGATCGAATCTGCTCTGCAACGCACAGGTAAGATTATGCTCTGTTTTTCAGATCTGTTTGTCTGGTCTCTGTCTGGTCTCCTCAATCTTTGTTTTTTTATTTTTAATTTTATGCAATCAGATGCGTAAGCAATAGATCCGTGTTAAATATGTTAAATTTGTGTTAAATCTGTGTTAAATCAGATGTTTTTATGCAATTTTTAGATGTGTATGCAATCAGATGTTTTTTTTTTTTTTTTTAAATCTGTGTTAAATCTGTTATTCAATCTGTGTATGCAATCTTTGTTAAATCTGTTTCTTTTTAGATTTTTTATTCAATTTGTGAGATATGTGATTGAATCTGTTATTCAATTTGTTATTAATTATTAATTATATATGTTATTAGATATGTTATTGAATTTGTAATTAGATATGTTATTCAATGTGTTATTCAATCTGTTGAATCTATAATTATTTAAATTATGTTATATGTTGAATTTGTAATTAGTTCTGTTTATTTAAAAAGATTGATTGATGATAAATATATTCTTGTTGCTGGGTTTATGGGAGAAATCCACATGTTGTAGGAGACTTTAAATTACAAGGTGTTGTTAATAGACCTGTTTATGTGTTCTCCAGCTTCTCATACAAGCTAACATATAGATTAATGTGTCCAATTCATGACATAGCAAAAATTTTGTAATGTAAATTATGCAATTTGTTGAATTTGTAATGTAAATTATGCAATCAGATTTTTTTGAAATGTAAATTATGTTAGGCAATCAGAGCTGTTTAGTGTTTATGCAATCAGACTTGTTTAGTTGTCATTTTTAAATCAGTGATTGAAATTAAATCTATTCATTTTTGAATTCGTGATTTCAATGGTGATTTGTTTCAATGGTGATTGCATTTCTATTTGGAATTATTGAAATTGAATTTGTAATTTTTGTAATCCAGTTTAAATGGAGGATAGTGTTCAATCTCCCACAATCAATTTTTTACCTTCGGAATCCTCTAATTCTCAAATGAATCCCTCCTTGGCCGAACTCGAACCTGAACCTAAGCCTCCTAGACCCCCAAAGAGAAAGAGTGAGGGTGGAGGGGGAAGAACACCATCTACAGTTTGGGATCATTTTGATAAGGTTTTTGGGACCGATGGGAAGCGTAGAGCCATATGCAAATATTGCAAGAAAGAGTATTTGATTGACTCTAGACTTTATGGGACTAGCAATTTGAGGAGTCATACACCCAATTGTAAAGAATATCCAAATAGGAATAAAGATGGTCAACAAACATTAAATCTTAAACCAAAACAAAATGAAGAGGGTGTTAAGGTTGTAGCAACAACATTTAATTTTGATGCTTGTAAAAGGTCTCTTGTGGAGATGGTTGTCATTGATGAGTTGTCATTTAGATTTGTGGAGGGAGTTGGGTTTAGAAGATTTTGTAATGTCATGCAACCGAAATTCACACCAATCCCCTCTCGTCATACCATATCTAGAGAAGTGTTTAACATATTTAAAAATGAAAGAGATAAGTTAAAGAAGGCCATAAAGGGTTGTAAAATTTGCTTTACTACAGACACTTGGACATCTATTCAGAATTTGTGTTACATGTGTTTAACTGCTTATTTCATTGAGGATAACTAGAAACTTTAAAAAAGAATTATAAATTTTCAACAAGTTGAAGATCACAAAGAAGAAACATTGGGTAAGAAAATTGAGTTGTGTTTGATTGAGTGGAACATTGATAGCATATTCACCTTAACAGTTGATAATGCTAGTTCTAATAATCTTACCATTCAATATTTGAAAACAATAACCAAAGATTAGAAGGGGACTATTTTGAAACATGAGTTTATTCAGATGCGTTGTTGTGTACATATTCTTAATGTCGTTGTGCGTGATGGGTTGAAAGAAATGGACGATTTTATTGCCAACATTACACTTGCGGTGAGATATGTGAGGTCTTCTCCTCATAGGCATGATACTTTTAAGAAGTGTGCAGCCACACTCAAACTTGATTCAAAAGCTCTTGTATGCCTAGATGTACCAACTAGGTGAAACTCTACCTATTTGATGTTGGAGGCCGCCGAAAAGTATGAGAAGAATTTTAACCGTTTGAAGTTGTGAATTCCAATTTTGAACCTTATTTCAAGGATGTTGATGGTGGCATAAAAAGAAGTCCTAGTGAGTTGGATTGGAAAAAATGTAGATTGTTTTTGAGGTTTTTAAAATTATATTATCTTGCAACTAAGAAGTTTTCGGGGTCTCTCTTTATTACTTCCAATGCTTTTTACAAAGAAATGTTTGTTATTGAAAGTAAAATTAACCAATTAATTTTGGAGGAGGATGATATTTTCAGCACAATGGCAAACACTATGAAACAAAAGTTTAGCAAGTATTGGGGGGGATGGAAGTAAATTCAATTTGTTATTGTATGTTGCGGTTGTTCTTTAACCTACCAAAAAAACGATATACTTGGTGTTTTGCTTTTCAAATTTATTTCTTGGAGATACTAAGAAGGTGGAAGATATGGTAGGCAAAGTTAAGGGTTGTTTGAGTCGTTTGTATAGCCATTATGTCACACTTTATCCTTTAAATGAGAAACTTCCAAGTGTGAGTAAAGTTGTGAATATGGTGGAAGATGACAATGATGATGATCTTTATTCTTTGGTTGACTCCCAATTTAATTCCTATTTGGAGGGGCGATGCACTAGTGGATCTAAGTCAGAATTGGAACAATATTTGTCTGAGGTTGAACATTTTGCAAAGAATCAAACATTTGAAATTTTGGATTATTGGAAGATGAATGTAACTAAATATAGAGTGCTATCGCAACTTGCAAAGGATGTGTTGGCCATGCCTATTTCTACCGTTCCGTTGGAGTCGGCTTTTAGTACCCGGGGGGGGGGTGCATATTCTTGACCCATTTCGTAATTCACTCTTGCCTTCTATGGTTAAACCTCTTGTATGTACTCAAAATTGGCTTTGAAGCAACCTTCTAATTTCTCTTCGAAAGGCGATGGATGATGTGGAGGAATTTGAGCAATATGACTTAGGTAATATGATAATTTATTTATCTTCATTTTTATTTGTATTTTTCATTTTCTAATGTAAGTTTTATTGATCTTCTCTTGTTGACTCTTAATTAGGTACTTTGGAGTCATACTCATCTTCAAGTTCAACCTATAATGTTAATGCTAATACTATAATTGAACTCTAATCCATTTGCTCATTGGTATATTTTTCATTACTTTATTCTTTTATACTTTTTTTGTCAAAGGAATTATGAAGATTGAAGATTAATTTTTTTTTATTTTTCAGTTTGTTTTTGTGCAGGGTTCAACAACCAAATGCATGGAATTGAAATTTTTAGAACTTGGATGTGATTCATGATGATAGAGTTTTGAGATATTGTGTTGCAAGTTTTTTTTATTTTATTTGACAATAATTTTATTTTTATTTTTTTTCTTACATTTTGGATGAATGTAATAGTTAATAAAGTTTCAATGATTTTATTTTAATTTTGGATGAATGTAATAGTTAAGTTTAGGATTTTGAATGATTTTATTTTAATTTTGTATTATTGGGTAGTAGTAGTAGTAGTAGTAGATGAAGAATGTTGAGAAAGTAGTTGAAGAATGAGATTGATGATTTACCTTAGGATTGTAAATGATTTTATTTTAATTATATTGTTGGGTAGTAGATTAATTTTGAATGATTTTAGGATTTTGAATGATTTTGAATGATTTTAGGATTTTAAATGATATGTTTGTGTTAGGAATTGATTTTGAAGCATTTTAGAAAATTGATTTTGAATGATTTGTAAGTTTTAATGACTTAATTATTAATGTTGAAGCATTTTAGAATATTGGAAGAAAATGACATAAAATAAATATTTACAAAATGGGGGAAAAAAAATTCAAAAACTAATTTTTAGAGGGAAAAATTCAAACCGCAAACCGCCCGCAACCGCTCGCACATCTGCAAATTGCATTGCGGGCAATTGCGGTTTGACTTTTCCCCAAACCGCAGAGGTGTGGACAGGTCAAAACCGAACCGCAAACCGCACAAAACCGATCCGCGAGCACCCCTAATGCTATTCGACTTAGAATCATGCCATTCTTTTGTGGTGTTTTATTGTTTTTAGGGTTATTGATGAGTGAGGATTGTTAATATTTTAAATATACAACAATCTTTGTAATTTCAAAATTTAAAACTAACATAATTTTCATAATGCAAGAAGTAAATAAACTAGATTTGTTATGCAAAACTTTCCACCTATAATTGAAAACAATCTCAATATTAATCAAAAAGTCTTTTCTTTCTTGACCCTTTCTTTTGAATGCATTAAAATTCAAACATTGATGACAACCAATTTCCTTTTACAATTATAAATACACTTACCCATCAAAGTAAGAAACTTGAAAACTTTTACTCTTATTTATCAATTAAATAAAAGCTCGTAGCTAAAGCTATGGAATTACCATCCTATTAAACTCATAACTCATATGTGTCATATCATGTGAGCTATTGTAATGACTAAATAAATAAATTTAATGAGTATTAAGTTGTCAAGTGACAATTCTTAAAATGTTATCAACCTTAACTCATTTATCTTTTAATTCTTATCGTTAAAGAGTTCCTTCCAGTTAGGCAAATTGTAAGATTAAGATTTGACCCAATGAATAAGGTGCTCTCTTATCAAGGTGTGATACTTGAATTCGAATCTTACCTATTGCATAATGGAACTTTTCCTTATTTTTTTCAAACTTAACTTGTTCTTATAACTAATGATATTCAGAACCTGCAACAGAAGATTCGAAAATGCCTGGTAGCTCGAATGCTACCAGGCTCGATTGGCTCGAAAAGAAGAAAAAGAGAGAGAGGAGGAGAAAAGAGAGGGAGAGGGAGAGGGAGAGAGAGAAGCAGAGGGGGAGAGAGAGAGAAGACGATCGTCTGCCGCCGTCCTCGCCTTCCTCCTCCTCGCCGTGGGTCGTCTGCCCGTCGTGGGTCGTCCTCGTCGCAGCCCAGTCCTGCCGTCCCAGCCCCGCCGTCGTCCCGCCTTCCTCCTCCAGCCCCGCCGTCGCAGCCCCGTCCCCTCCCTCCCCCTTCTTCAGCCCCGATTTTTATGGCCCCCTCCCCTCCCTCCTCCTCCTCCTCCCTTCCCTCCTCCTCCTCCTCCTCCTCCCCCCTTCTTCTTCTTCTTCGTTCTGTAAGAAAACCAGGAGGAAAGAAAGAAAAAAAAAAAAAAAAAAATTCGACCCCAAAACGACGTCGTTTTGGGGTCGAGCCGCGTTTCGAGCCACGGTTTCGAGCTACCAATCGCGATCGCAGAAGATTTGAGTCTTTGGTGAACATCGAACAAAGACCCTTTGATTCTTAGAGAGAAAAAATGGAAGGAGAGCTTTAATATTTTTTGTATTGCTTACTTTGTGCCTTTTCTCATTTAGCCTATGTTAATTGTGTATACATCAGTAACAATTAATTAGTCAACTTCAAACTGACATTTAGGGTATGTTTGATTAGTAAGATTATAGTATAAAATTTAGGTTGTTAGTTTATGGACTTACAATCTTATGTTTGATTGTAAATTTTATTAACCGAATCACATGTACAGTAGACATTCCATTCGACGAAATTGAAATTTTTTTAATATTGAAAGAGACTGGAGATTATAATTTCAAGTATGAAAGAAAAATAAAATAAAATGAATATATAATAAATAGTTTATCTCACTAATTTAACTGAATAACTAATCGTACACTAATTTATAAAATTATTAATCATTTCACTATTAATTGTGTTAATCAAATAAGGCCTTAGTGGATTAAATTAGGAGTGGTTTAGGCTCATTGTATGGCCCTTATTGTTTTTGGTTTGAGCGGAGTTCTATTCATGAAGCAAACCGGAAAATGAATATAATTGGGAAAAGATAATTTTGGGCTCAAATGGCTGCTTACTAATGGCCCAATTTCATCTCTAAGGCATACGCTTTAATCTCTTAACAACTGGATGTTGTTTTCGAACTCTAGGTTGAGAATTTATGGACCATCAATTGGATATATTAATTGGGCCAATAGTGTCAGGGGTCGATTCTAACAAAGTGCACATAACCTTGATTGGATTTAACTTGTCTCTACTCCAAAATCTGGATTGGAGGTATTGTTCGAACCTGCTCATCACAAGTTCTATTTTAATGATTCAAATTGTTTAGTTTATAAGGACATATGTATATATCATCAATGAAAAAATTTAGAACAATCGGATAACCAAAACCTCTTCATTTTATTGCTTTTGTCTCCAAAATAAATTGTTTATTTTCAAAAACACATTTGTTGTCCATTTTTTTTGAAGCAAATGCGATAAAATGAAAAGACAATTTAATTTTTTTCATGAATTATATACATGTAGAGTTTTATAAAATGAACGGTTTGAATCATCAAAACGAGACTCATGATGAGCCCTACAGCCCGAATAACACATCTAGTCTAGATTTTAAACTGAAAAGTTGGTTTAGAATGTCCTAAAAAAGTGTACTTTTTGACTTATTGGTGGGTTTGGATTGAGTTTGGGTTGGGTTTGATGTGATGTGTTAGAGAGGTGATGTGATTTAAATAAGATGATGTGATTTAAATAAAATAGTGACTTTTTAACTTATTTAGGTTATGCTAAACTAGCCCTTAATCTGTCTTGATTAAGATGGAAAACACTAATCATGTCTTAAAAAAAAAAACTCTGTGCCTAGTCCTAGTCGACTTGAGCAACCAATGAGACAAGAAGTTTTGTAAAATATTTCAACGGATTAGATAAATTAATCAACAATGGTTTTAGTGTTATTCACATTTCATCTAAATGAATCTTTTTACTGAATTTTTTGTTCCAAAATGTTATGTGCAAAAAAGTTGGTGTTTTAACCATTTGTAGGACAGAGATAATCTAATGATGAAAAGCATAAATTTTCAGTGGCAAGTTGTTCTTGTTATTTACTTTGTTATATACAATAATTACAAGAAAAATAAGAAGTTTGAAATTAATTGCATTTAATTGTTTTATATTTAAGTATTCCCCCATAAGAGATATGTTAGTATTATGCATAATTATAAATAGATAAGGTGACCTGTTTCGAATAATTATTATTTCTAATGTAGGTTATCTTGACTTAAGATGTAAGAATTATTAGAATTTGGTGGATTGATGTGTCTAAGAATGAGAAAACATAAAATAAGAGATGATTCTCGATTTTTATAAATCAATAAATTTGTAAGATAAATATGTTTTAGTTAGGAAGGTTGATTAATATATAGTTTTCTCCTTTTTTTTTCTTTTTTTTTTTTTTTTTTTTTTTTTTTTTTTTTTTTTAACATCATATAGTTTTGTCTTGAAAATCAGAAAGTAAAGACTATAAAGTAAAGGCTATTGTCAACTTTGGTGGGAAAAAATGTACCACCCAAAGTTCTAAAAAAATACATTTTACACCCTCTCACTTTACTATAAATTTTATCGTTGTGTTCACCCCAAAAAATAGTCGATTATGACTAGTCAATTATGGTCAAGTTTCATTCAATTGATTGTGACTTGTCAATTATGGCAAAATCTAATTTCACTGATTGTGATCTGTTAATTTTGGTCTGCCGATTCAGATCACGACCATCTTAAAAAATTTACTACGGCCATAATTATATTATTATTATTATTTATGTTACAGTTTTGTGCAGCCTCAAAGCATGTAAAGGACCATGGGTTTTCATGGTATGGTAGAAGATGTTGGTATTCTTCCATAAAAATACAAGAAAAATATATCAAATGAATTAAATAGAAATGACAAAATAATAATTATTATTATTTTATTATTAAAGAATCAAATATACAATAAATTATAGAACTAAAAAAACACAAGAATGAACTAGATTATACCATGGAACATATTGCAAGATAGATTCAAATGGACATATAAAATAATATACGAGAAATTATTTAAATTTAAAACTTTGAAGAACAAAAGATAAGGATGCAAACCGAAACCTGTGTGATACCACAATTTCCTTAAAACATATTCACCGCCTCCTAGTGGATATTGGAGGTACGCCGGCGTCTGTCTCTCAGGATACGATGGTCGAAACCAGCTAATGCAAAAACACCTTATGAATAGCTTTGGCGAACTTGATAATGGATGCACTCTCTCCAACTAGAATCAAAGAAGAGGCTAACAAAAAAGATATGAAAATTTTTCTTTGGTGTAAAAAACCATCTCCAAATTTTTATCTAACACCATCTCATTTTCTATCATAAAACCTTTCTAAAACAACCTACTAAGTTGGAGGAAAAATGCCTCTATTTATATTAGTAGGGGAGAGCCTTATCCATGAAGGCTAACATCAATGGGGTCATCAAAAGCCATTAACCAAGGCCATCAACTCCAACCATTAGGGCTAGAGTTACAAAGGTTGAAAACCTATGACCACTGTTAGGTTTTTATTCTTGGCAATCCTGTTTGACAAAACTCTTTTCAGTTGTACTTGTATTCGCACTTTTATTTCAGTGAGGCTATGAGTTTTTTGCGAATCCAACCTAAATTGTGCCTTGTAGAGAAGTTTGTGATGTTAATTCTTTCAAGATTGCCACTTTGGTGACTATGACGGGGATCGAACTGCCCAGTCAGCTTGCGGGGGCCCAGGGGGCAACGCCCCTTAGCGGGTCTGGGGCAGCGCCCAGGCGAGGTCGAGAGGCAGCGCCCCCGAAGCAAAATGTAAAATTGCATTCGAAGTTGCTTGTCCGCCCTTGCTCGCTCAAGCGAGAAGCGAAGGAGTTCTCGCTCGAGCGCAGGTAGCGTGGCTCGAGCGACGACACTTGAGGAAAACACACCTTTTTGGTTCCTCGCTCGAGTGAGAGAATCTTCGCTCGAGCGAGCATCGCAATTCAGTTTTCTATAAATATGCGATTCAGTCAGATTTTAGGATTACGCCTCTAGACCTTTTTCTTAGATATTAAGATTTATATTTGGGGCTATTTTGATAGTTTTCTTTGATGATTGATTGAGTATTCAACTCATGGTTTAAGAAGTATACATCAAAGGATTGTTTGTTTATTCTACACAAAAGAGAGAGTTGTTCTTCAGTGGATTCTGAAGAATTTGAGCCTGAAGTTTTGGTGGATTCTGGAGTGGCTCATCGTCAAGACAATTCCAAGGTGAAGACAAGGCTGGAAGAGGCACATAGGAGTAAGTTCAATTCGGGCATGAATTCCCTAGGTAATTGAGAATATACCTGTGTAATTCATTTTTGTCTTTTTAGTGGATTGTTTTGTGGCTTTTGCCCGTGGTTTTTTTTTTTTTTATCACAATTAGAGGTGCTCTAATTGTGGTTTTTTTACGTAAAATCATTGTGTCGATTTATCTTGATTGTTTGATTGGGGTTGTTTTACTGTTTAAAATTGATACATAATTACAAATCAACATCTAGGAGATTTCTAAATTTTTCAATTGGTATCAGAGCGGGTCACTTTACTTTTTTAAATTCTATTAGAGCGTGATCTTGTTTGATTTGTGATAATAGATTCAATTCGTGAAGTAAATTCTACGGTTTGACCACTTCTACTTGACAGATCTAATTATTCTTTTTGGAAAGCTCGGATGAGATCGTTTTTAAAATCTATTGATGAAAAAGTTTGGCAATCTGTCATGTATGGGTGGACCGAACCAACGATTACCATTGATGGAGTAATTTTTCCCAAACCAATTGATAAGTGGGACACAATTGATTACCAAAATAGTAGCTGGCATAGTAAAGCTATCAATTCTCTCTTTTGCGCCATCACACCTGAAGAGTTTAGTTGCATTTGTAATTGTGAAGTCGCAAAAGAGGCTTGGGATATCTTACAAACTATTCACGAGGGCACTCCTTCTGTTAAACGCTCAAAACTTCAATGGCTCACGTCTAGTTCCGAAAACCTTTCAATGAAAGATAGTGAGACCTTTGATGAATTTTATGCGAAGTTGAGTGACATTGTTAATTCCAGCTTCAATTTAGGTGAAAAAATATCAGAATCCAAGATTGTAGGAAAAATTTTGAGGTCCTTACCCGATCGGTTCCAACCAAAAGTTACGGCTATTGAGGAGGCTCAAGATGTTGACAACCTCAAGCTAGATCATCTGGTTGGAAATCTCCAAACTTATGAGGCATATAAAAATTTCAAAAAAAAACAAAAAGATATTTCTTTCAATAGTGCTCATAGAGTTGGAGAGGATTCTGGTGAGGATTGTGAGATAGATTCCAAGATTACAGATGCTTTTGTAAAACAATTTAAAAAATTTTTTCTGAAAAAGAATCCTAATCTTTTGGAATCTACTCATACTCATAAATCTAAAGGCAAAGATAAACTCAAAATTAATTCTATAGCCAAGAAAGAGAAAGGAAAGATACAAGGGAACTCTGAAAGATTCCAATGCTATGAATGCCAAGGATTTGGCCATTTTGCTCAAGAATGCCCCACTCGTTTGAGGAAGAAGAAAGCCCTCGCTATCACTTGGGATAATGAATCAGAATCTGATAAAGCTGGTAGTGACAACGAAGATCAAGGCGAAGAGGGACATAAACAATTCCTTACTTTCATGGCGACTTCCCAAATTGAAGAACAAACAGAGTATCTGAAGAGGCCGGTTGAGAATGCCACTGATGATGAATCCTCGGGGAGTGATGATGAAGAGCTTGAACAAGCTTATGAAAAGTTATATAAGGAATCTCCTAACTTATCCAAATTAAATGACAGACTCACTATGAAACTCAAAGCATGCGAAAGTGAGAATGTCAAACTAAAGGAAGAGATTTCCGAGGCTAGGAATGATGCCATCAAGATATCTAATGATCGACAAGTCGTTTGTGCGAAACTCTTGACTTGTGAGATAGAGAGGAATGAGCTACAGCAAATCTATGCAATGTATGAAGAAAAGATTGAAACTCTCGAGATGTCTCAAGTTGCTTTGAAAGAACTAATGATCAAGAAAGAGAACGAGCTCAAGTGTGCTATGGCTACCATTGGTCTTTGGAATAAAGGATCAAAGACTTTGGACAATATCATTGGGTTTCAACAAATTTGTTATGACAAGAGTGGCATTGGCTTTGGTGGTAACAAAGAGCAAAAACAAAGTGCATCCACATCTCATGATACAAGAACTCAAGGGCAGGGGGAGCACAAGATTCAACGAGAGGAAAGACTTCTCAATCTTCCTAGAGTTGGTAAGGTCAAAGAAAAGACGGTACACCCTATTTTTATTTGTTATCGTTGTGGTATGCATGGTTATATGCACCCTTATTGTTATGAGTTGCATGGGAAAGTGTCTTATAGAGATGGAAGAAATTCCAATATCTCGTGGGGTAGGAGACACTTCATTGGTTGTAATGAGATTAAGGGTCATATTAGACCTCGTTACTTTGATTTGCTTGAGACCAAATATGGAGCGAGTTTGCATTTGCCTAGTGTAACAACCCTCGTCACTGTTTACTGATTACTTACTAATTACTGCTAAACCGAGACCGATTATGATTGATAATTGAATTGATTAAATACTGAACTGACTGACTGAGATTCGAGACTGATTGATTGACTGTGACCGTTTAAATGCATAATCTATCTGTTTGACTGCCAAATTATCTGTTCTTGTCTTATGCATTAAACTGCAAATTGAAGGCCTTATCGGCGGCCAAATCAAAAATTTATTGATGTTTTGTAATCATCATAATTTATGTGATTTTATGGTATATTTAATTGAAAATCGATTTGGTATGATTAAATTAGATAAAATAAGCTAAATCAAAGAGTTGGCCTTATTTACCGTTTTGCCACCTAGTGGCCCTTTTCATATAAAACATTCTTGAGCCTTTTTCATCCAAACAAAACATTTTGCTTAGCCATTTCTTACTCCCAACCGACCAAGAGAGAGATGAAGTGAGAGAATTGAGTTCCTTCTTGAGTTTTGCTTGGAGAATTGAAGAAATTGAAGGATAATTGTCTAATTGAGCTTCTAGTCTTGTGATTGAAGACCTAAGGTAGATCATTGACCTTCTTTATTGTGCATTTGAGTTTATTCTTGCATGATTCATGGGTCTTTAGTAATCTAAGGCATGAATTGGTTCAATAGTGTTGAGTTGAAGCTCATTCCATGCATGCATGCTTGTATTGATAAGTTTGAAGTTGTTTTCATGGCAAATGTCACATGCATGCTCATATTTATGTTTAAGTCCATGATTTCATCTTGTTTTGAAAAGAATTGACTCATTAGAGCATGAATTTGAGGCTTGAGGGTTGTTGTAGTACATGCATGTTCAATTAGAATCATGTTCATGAAATTGATTTGAAAATGGTGTTTAATGGAGCTACCTTTGGGCTTTGATTTCTCAAATTGATCTTTGAAACATGTTGTACATTGAGTTTTAAAGTGTTTTTTGGAAAATTAGCCCAAAAGGATTGAATTTGATACATTGAAAGTTGATTTTGATCTCGGAGTTCAAATATGGAATTTTCATATTTTGGTCGTCCGCTCGAGCGAGGAAATCGAGCTCCCAGCATCTCTCACTGTTTTACAGTCCGCTCGAGCGGGGTACTGTACGCTCGAGCGAAGGCTTGTGTTACACGCTCGAGCGGGGGAGTTAACGCTCGAGCAGGGACCTTTGTTGCATGTCCGCTCGAGCGGGGAAACCTGCGTTCGAGCGAGGAACTGTTTTTCTGAAAATTCTGAGACTGCTTTCTGAATGCATCTTTGCATCCTCATTCCATTCTGGGCATTCTTAGGCCTGGTATAAGACATCTTAATGAGGATATAGATGTAGAACCACACCAAGGCAAATAGGGGTTAAGTTATTGATCTTCCCCAACTGTATAGCTTAGTGTGTGTTCATCCTGTATACTGTGTAGGGTTGGCTTACCGAGGAGACGCTCTAGCTTACTGTAGCCCAGAACTCTGTGAGTAAAAATTGTGTAAAGATATGTTCAAAAATGATTATCTTCTGAACTGTTTACTGAACTGAACTGTTTATCGAGTTGAACTATTTTATGAACTGTTTACTGTTAACTGAATGAATGTATGTCCTATATTCTGAACTGTATTGTGGCATCTTTAGCAACTACTGTTTACTATTACTGCTACTGTTACAGAGACCTCTGTCGGTTCCCTCATTGGAACCACTACTGTTTACTGATTGATGGCCATCAATTGACTGTTCGGTCTTTTAAGACCTACTGTTTACTGTACTGCTACTGTCACAGATATCTCTGGAGCAAGGTGCTGCACAGACCTAAGTGCTACGGTGTGAGCCACCTCTAGAATCTGTGCGAGACACCTCTTGAGTCCATACTGGGCTTTAAGCCAATCTGTGAAATCTGGAGCAAAGTGCTGCACGGACCTAAGTACTATAGTGTGAGCCACCTCTAGAATCTATGCGAGACACCTCTTGAGTCCATAAGAACTGTACTGTTACTGTTACTGTTATTGTTACCGTTACTGTTACTGTACTGTTACTATCACTGCTACTGCTACTGCACTATTACTGTTACTGTTATTTTTACCGTTACTGTTACTGTTACTGTACTGTACCGTTACCGTTACTACTACTGTACTGACACTGTACTGACACTGCTACTACCACCGTACTGTTTTGCTATCGGTTGTGCCACGTACGATTACTATGATTTCTAAATGACTGATATGACATGAAGTATAAGCCACCGACTGTATAACTGATCTACCGTGGCAAACGACTGTTTAAAATACTGAAAGGACATTTTTTCTTAACCCCTTTACGCATTGTGTTATTCACTGGGCTTTAGCTCACTGCTTATATATATATGTAGGTGTCCAGGCACCAAACCGCGGCTAGGAGCGTCAGGAAAGCTTTAGTTTCGTCAAGCCAACCACTGTGCCTCACTGCAAGGTCCCGAGCCTTTCAAGCTATGGCTTAGGGGTGTTTTAATCTCCTCGTCTGTCTCGGTATCTGATTGGTATTACTGTATGGACTGACAGCACTGTACTGTACTGTTAATAGGGATTAAGTCCCTGTACTGAATGATTGTAAATATTGTGCATACTGCTCTATACTGAACGTCTATATATATGAAAAATCATTTTTGCATACAGACTGTCACAGCTCTTTGGACATTATTTATTTACTGTTTTGGCTTCCGCCATGCCCCTGTACTCTGTACTACTGTATTATTGTTAAGCAGGCCTTCGGTAATCTCGGATTACTGGCCGGTTACGGTGCTAAACCCATAGGGGCGGGTTTGGGTCGTGACACCCAGACCTAGAAGTAGGAAGTTGGAAACCACGTCAAGACGGGTTCCTATTGAAAGGAAAGGGAACCACAATGTCAAGACACCACCCCACAATTGCAATTCTCACAACTTTGTTCATACTAAAGCGGTTTGGGTGAGAAAACTTCACTTGTGTTTTTATTCGATTTTTTGTGTGTTTTTTTCTTTTTGGGTCATTTAATGTGTGGTATTATTTAGTGTGTGCTTGTTTATTGTCTGTCTTGCTTTGTTTTTTTTTTTTTTTTAAACAAAACAAATCCAAAAAGATTTTCTTAGTACGGTTTTGCAAGCTTGAAATTTTTTTGAGTAGTCCTTGGTGCATATTGGAATTGATGAGAATATCCATTACATGTTAATATGTGTGTGATTTCTGTGGTCATTACTCATTTTGGAGTGTGTGTTTATTGATTAGTATGCCTCATTCTGTACACACTCTTGGATTAGCAAATATCAGAGTATTCCACCTTAGTGATTTTTTTTTTCTATGGACTTCTGTCATTGTATCTTTTGATTTTCTAGAGGAATTGACCTATACTAGCACATCATAGGCGATGTTGAGTCTCTTAACTACCTTCCATCTTTTTGCATCTCCACGGCTTTCCCCTCTATTTCTTATAGTCCAGCCATGAGGAAAATACTACTTCAGAGTCACCAACCAGGCTATCCTTATTATATCCATGCTTTTCTGGTTCGGTTTCCATACTCTTGAGCGTGTCAGCTGCCAATGAGTGTGCAAAAGAAAAAAAATGTGAAAAAGAAAGAAAAGAAAAAAAAAATGTGAAAAAAAGGGGATTCATTGATTGAGGGGGAGCCTCCGCTATTACTCAACAAATACCCCTTGATTCCTAGTGGTTTGACTTTCCTTAGTCGTGCTTAGATTCTCTTGTCGAAGGTCCAACTTTCAGATCACTACTAAGATTTGAATCTTGTGTTTGTCGAACTCCAAGAGTCACACACACACACACTTTTTTCATGGGATCTATGCCTTTCACATAATGCATCATTTCTTTTATGAGGAATCTTCTAGAGGTTGTGCACCTTGTGTTTTCATGTAATTATGTTTCTTGGATAATTTTGTGTGTCTTAAGGTACAACTCTAAAATTCCTTGCTTACATCACCATATTTTTTTACTTGTTCTTTGTTTTCAGTGTTTATGGTTGCTTTTAGTGAGGAGGAGTTTGGTTTATCTTTGTTTAGTTTGCAAGGGAGTTTGGTATTAGTTGGTTTACCTGTTGCTATGCTTTGCTTCTTTATTGTTTCCTTCTTGCATGCTTATGATATTTATATCATCATATCATTGCTTGTGTGGTTTTTCATCTTACTTTCGTTGTTTGAGCTTCCTTTGTCAATTCATGACAAAAAGGTTGCTAAATGTTTGTCAGGTGCATGTGTCTTAGTTTTCATGTTTTCATGCTACATGTTCTTAAAATCATCAACTTATATCTATTCATATTTCCATCTCATGCTTCAAGATAATTTTGTCATATGTCTTTTGTTTTTTTCATATACTCTTGTGGCACTAATAGTTGTTTTGCAGATCATGACCTTGAGAAAGAAGTTTGTTTTTATTGGCTATAATGGGTTGGGGTGATTAGGATTTTATTTGTTAGGTGTGTTTTGTCACGGCATTGCCAAAAGGGGAGATTATTAGGTTTTTATTCTTCGCAATCCAGTTTGACAAAACTCTTTTCAGTTGTACTTGTATTTGCACTTTTATTTTAGTGAGGCTACGAGTTTTTTGTGAATTCAACCCAAATTGTGCCTTGCAGAGAAGTTTGTGATGTTAATTCTTTCAAGATTGCCACTTTGCTGACTACGACAGGAATCGAGCTGCCCGGTCAGCTCGCAGGGGTCTAGGGGGCAGCGCCCCTTGGCAGGTCCAGGGCAGTGCCTAGGCAGGGTCGAGGGGCAGCGCCTTCCGAAGCAAAATGCAAAATTGCATTCGAAGTTGCTTGTCCGCTCTTGCTCGCTCGAGCGAAGAAGTTCTCGCGCGAGCGAAGGCTGCGTTTGTAAAAAACCTATGAATGATGATTGTACACTGGAGCGTAGGTAGCATGGCTCGAGCGACGACACTTGAGGAAAAAATGCATTTTTGGTTCCTCGCTCGAGCGAGAGAGTCTTTGCTCGAGCGAGCATCGTGATTCAGTTTTCTATAAATATGCGATTCAGTTAGATTTTAGGATTACGCCTCCAGATCTTCTTCTTGGATATTAGGGTTTATATCTGGTGCTATTTTGCTAGTTTTCTTTAATGTTTGATTGAGTATTCAACTTATGGTTTAAGAAGTATACATCAAAGGATTGTTTGTTTATTCTACACAAAAGAGAGAGTTGTTCTTTGGTGGATTCTGAAGAATTTAAGCCTGAAGCTTTGGTGGATTCTGGAGTGGTTCATCGTCAAGACAATTCCGAGGTGAAGACGGGGCTGGAAAAGGCACATAGGGGTTGGTTCAATTCGGGCGTAGATTCGCTAGGTAATTGAGAGTATACCTGTGTAATTTCTTTTTGTCTTTTTAGTGGATTGTTTTGTAGTTTTTGCCCGTGGTTTTTTTATCACAATTGGAGGTGCTCTAATTGTGGTTTTTTCACGTAAAATCGATGTGTCGATTTGTCTTGATTGTGTGATTGGGGTTGTTTTACTATTTAAAATTGATACATAATCACAAATCAACATTTAGGGGATTTCTAGATTTTTCAAATATGGCCACTAATATGGTCATCAACTCTATCATCAAAAGATGAGAGTTACAAAGGTCTACACCTCTTATGTGCTTAATATATATAAATAAATATGTATATAATGATGTTTGAATAAACTAACTAGATGGGTCACAAAATGGATACTAATGTTGGGTCATAACCCAATCCAAACCCAATTCTCAAACACATGCACAAGCTAAGCCCAACACAACATAACTTAGCCCAAGCTTAAGATTAAGTCTAAGTCTAAGTCCAAGACCAAACCCAACACATGCACAAGCACAAGCACAAGCACAAGCACAAGCACAAGTCTAGGTTCAGTCCAAACTAAGACTAAGGCCTCATTCGGCAACCTTCTGTTTTAGCCAAAAAGTCACTATAAATTTTCACATCACTCTCTTTACTTTTCTACACATCTTTTTTATAAAAAATAAAAAAGTTACAAAAATAGCATGTTCCCAAACGAGGCCTAAGTCTAAATCTAAGCCTAACTTTATTGATGCCCACTTTATGAGACAATTCTCATTTACAATTCAATGGTTTCGGTTCATTATTTTTATATTGTAATCTTCTCACTTGGGAGAATACAAAACCATTAAGACCTACATCAACTGGCAGGTGGGTCCTACTTTAATTTCGAATTAAAGTTGCCGAAAAACCATTATTTTCCAACAATCCCCCATATGAAAAAATTATCTGAATAAAGAGAAATGAACAACGCTTAACAACAAAGACTCAGAGAGAGCACACAAAATAACCTTCCATCAGAAAAGGTAGTTGTTGGCTTTGAACCTTTCGTAGTGAAAGGCTATCGGATTTACTAGATGACCAGTGAATATGATGTCTTGAATTGTTCTGCCATTTGTGTAAACTGACAAAGAATTCGGCATCGTCAATTCTTAAAGAAGCTGCCCTACTTTGCCCTCACATAGGTAACATATACAAGGTATCTCATTATACCACGGTTGACTATTCACAACACTTAGGTCATTAAAAGTATCAGCTTAACCTTTCCACCCCACAGGGTATCATTGTATAAAGGAATAGGCAGGAGGATTTACCTCCACAGTGACTCATCCGTTACACATAATTAAGTTGTCTCTTTGGATTTAGATCTTGGAATCTACAGTCAACTACGTTAGGTTTTCCATTCCGGTAACATTCACTAAAGGCCTTAACCTCATTCCTCATAATGACTTCTTACTAACTCTCGATTTAACCCTTAGATTAATGGATCCGTAATATTGTACTTAGACTTTACATAGTCTATAGTGACAACACAAGAGAATAGTTGTCGTATGGAATTATGTCTTCGACGAAAATTTCTAGACCTTCCATTATATGTATTATTCTGTGCCCTACCAATACTTGATTGGTTGTCGCAAAGTATACAAAATTGCTAGCACAAGTTTCGATCAACATGGAATATCCTCAAGAAAATGGCAAAGCCATTCAACTACTCCGATAGCTTTATCTAAATCATTGAACTCCAATTCCATCATTGATCTCGTGATACACATTTGCTGGGAAGATTTCCAAGACACAGTTGCATCTCCAATAGTGAAAACAAATCCACTAATGGATTTGTAGTCTTTATATTAGATATCTAGGTGACGTCATTGTACCCATCTAGTACAACTGGATATTTGGGATAATGCAACCCATAATCCCGACTTCATTACAAGTACCTTAGTACTCACACAAACGTCCTCTAAGGATAGGTATTGGGATTACTCGTGTATCTATTTAGCTTGCTAACTGAATAGGCTATTCATGGCCTTGTACACCTCATCAGATAGTTCAAACTTCCAATGACCCGAGAATATTTCGGTATTCATGGTCAAATGGAGACTAAAGTCTATCGAAGTCTTTAACACGCTTGTATCTAACTTATACTTCTCAAGACTCTTATCAAAATAATGAGACTGAGAAAGTATACTACTAGCAAATGGTCAGGAAATCTTAATTCTCAGATATACATCTGCATGGCCCATGTCAAACTTAGAGTTCAACATCCACTTAGTAGTATTGAACATCTTCTCATAACTACCAACAATGAGCATGTCACCTACACATAGACACAAAATGACATATATTGTTGTCAATGTCTTTGACATAAACAGATTTTGTCAATACTTATTTGACAACATAATGTAGTCAAATTTCTCATGTCATTGTTTCAGTGCTTATTTCAAATCATAAAATGATTCTCAAGCTTACAGTCTTTCCTCATCCTGGAACCGACAAACCCTTTGGGTTGAATCATAAAGATTTATTCAACTACATCTTCATGTAGGAAAACTATCTGAACATCCATCTTGTTGTATCTCCATACTTCGTACAATTACGATTACACTCACCACAACTAGTGATCATGTATCAAAGTAATCCATGCATTCTTTTTGCTAGTATCCTTTGATAACAAGCCTATCTCATCAGCTTTCATTCACTTGTATCCCAAGGCTTACTACTTATACAAGATAAAGTTAAATTAATAACTTCTTTTTAAAGAAATCACAACTTCAAAGAAGCTTTTAGCTTCACTAGCCACCATATAGGTTTAAGAAGATTTAGATAGAAGAACTTTAAAGTCCTAGCATATTAACATCTTCTAGGCTCATCTATTTTCTCATGAAAATTGCTTGCTCAATTTCATGATCATATTTTTGTGTAAATCTGAATATCATATTTGTCCACAAAAACCCGATATACACTACTATATTATGCATAACCGTTGAATACAAAATCAGCGAATTTTTAGGCTTATCCTAACCCTCTTGGGTTTAGATATTACCACATTTTGTATGATACCCCCACATTTTTAGAATTTATACGGAGGCTTTCAGCCTTTTCAAAAATTCATACAGGTTCTTTAAACAATTCCTTCTGTCACAATGGTTATGATACTCTCACAATCATATCACAAAAAACATATTCCTAGACCGTCATTAACCGAATTAGGTCTTTCTCGAATTTAAGGCATCAAAACAAGTTTGGTCCGACATGTTACTCTGAAGTCAATAGCCCTACAATTTGGAATAAAAAACCTAGTGATCAATAGTCTAGTATTCAGAACTTCATAACATGGCCAGTACTCTTATCACTAGGAATCACTAATTTCTTACCATGTGATCAATAGACTTTCCACTACTAGGAACCAGAAACTCATAACTGTGTAGCCAGTAGTCTAACACCTCCTAGAAACTACCAATTTTTCATCTCTGTGATCAGTGATCTTATACTCACTAGGAGCCACCAATTTAAGAATATATTTGGAATTTAAAAAATTCAAAAATATATTCACCCACCCTAATGTAGACACCCCATTTTTGACCGTCCTCAAGACTTGGTTGTACTTGTAGGTACATCCAACCACAAGTTCAATTGCTCGTCGAGTACTCGACTTTCGCGATGGAGCGTCACAGGTTTGAGCTTCCCAAACACCGTATCCTTTCTACCCCATTCTTGGACCATGTGTTAGCCCTTCTAGCTTGATCTTCATGGTGCATTGCCAGCCCCCTCTGAAAGTTGGTTTCTAGCCTCTGAGGTTGCTGGTTTCGAAGTTGATCTTCAAGGATGAGCATATTCCCCATTTAACCCTTTTTTTGTATACCATTTTGGCCATCCTTGCATATTGTTTTAGGCCTTGCTTTCAACTGAATTTTTTTTTGTATTTAAGTGCTTTTGATGATTGTTTAAGGTTTTTTTGGTGTTAAGGGTGTACAACCTTCTTGTATGCCTTGTTTGGCCCTTTTTTGTGCCATGCCTTAAGGCTTTTGGGTTGCTCTTGGTTTGGCCTTTTAGTCACTGAAATCTAGTGGATTTTCAGTGGTAGGCATGTGGTTTTGAGGCCTCAAATTAAAGGGGGGTGACCCTCCCTCTTTTTGTTTTGTTTGTTTGAGTTTTTGACTTACCAAAGGAGCATGTATCCCTATACTTTTGAGGCTTAGTTTAGGTACTTTTTTTGTGACTTTTAGGACCTTCCTTAAGTCTGTCCGTAGCTGGTTTGGTCACTTTATGCATGTTTCTTGTATGTGTAGTGTAACCCCATTTGTGGTTCATCAAAGTAGCATGTCTTTCTTGCATGTGTTGGCTCCATTTCAGTAGGTTTTTGATCATCCTTTGCCATGTCATAACTCTCTCTAAAGCTGGTTTGGTTGTCTCTTGAGTGGCTCATGTACTTGTAGTGCAAATCTTGCTTACTAGCCTTGTGTGCATGATGTTTTGGCTCATCATTCTAGCATATTTTGGATATGCTCCAGCATGATTTTATTCATATTTTGGGATGTACTAGGATTTTTTTGGGCTACCATGGTCACATGACTCATGTTTAGTATAGTTATAGAGCAAATGCTTTGACTAGCCTTGAGTTTTAAGGGAGCTTGCATGCTTAACTTGTGATGTTTTCATGCTTTGGTATCATTTGGAGTGTTATATTAGTGCATATTTCATGGTCATACACTTGCCTTTGTCATGTTTTCCATGCCTTGAAGAGTTGGTGTTCTATGTCTCATGAATAGATCATTGTGCATGCCTCTATGCTTAGGTCTTTGGGATGCCATCTCAGTAGGTTTTTGGGCTTATTTTGACATGATGTAACTCTGTTTTGTGTTTTCCAAGTCATGCCATATTTGGTTGTAATAGGTGTAGTGCAATCCTTCTTGTTGGCCTTACTTACACCATGCTCTATGCCTTCCATGTTGACTTCTTTTGGCCTTGGTCCTTGCATGTTTTAGATTCATTTTGGCATGATCTAAGACTGTTTTGGTTGTCCTTGGCCCTTTGGGGTTTGATTCATGTGGCCTTGGTACAAGCTCCTTGTTTAGTCTTAAGCTTTGAACATCCTAGCATGCTATGCTTGCATTGTTTAGTTGGTTTGGCATCAATTTACATGAGATTTTAGAGCTTACTTTATTGCCACATTATCATGATTGTCACTCCTTGCTCATGTTTGAGAGTTGTGTCCTTATGCCTTAATTCTTGGGCCAATGCATTGTGCATGCATACCTGGCTTTGTGCCCTGGTTTCATCACTAATGGCCACTAATTTGGGCATGACTAAGGTCTATCCATTTTGGTTTAAGTCCATTAAACATTGTACATGCCATGTAGTTCATAGCATTGAGTATGCCATGTTGTTTGCATGTTGATCCATTTGCATTGTGTATGCCATGCTTGTGTTGCATTGTTGTTTGGATTAAGTATTAATCTGAGTGCGAGAAACGAGGGATGTCTCATACTTCAAGTGATGAAACGTGCCTCAATTCTCGATCGCCGATGCTCTTGATGATGCATGATAGAGTTCTAGGCATTTATGTGTTTTTGTGCATTCATTTTACATTGATTTGCACAAGTTGGATCTTTGGCCATCATGCATCGAGATGCGTGATTGATGGTCTTGGATCCAATTATGCCTTTCCCTTGATGTTTCGAGGTGATATGGAGCAGCATAGTACGTACATATCCTTGGGAGACCCTCCATTTCCTCTATTTTGTGCTTTACTGTAGCTTGGTGTCACAGTACACCAGTGGCCGGCAGTTTCTCATTGTTGGCCAGCACCCCCTCATCCTTGGCTGGCAGTGTACCATCTTTAGCCGGCATGGTAGTCAGTAGCAGCTCCTCATGGCTGGCAGGCCACTGGTACATTCCTCAGCCTGGTTTTGGTAAGATCCAGTAGCTAATTCCCAAAAACACCCTGCAGACATAGCCTCTTGAGAGCAACCGAAAGGTGTTTCAAGGCGAGAAACCGAGCATGCATTTTCTACTTCTTCGAGCAAAGCTGGAGCAGCTTAGTTTAATGCTTACTTGTTAGTTAGTTTCAGTTTGTAATTTAATTAGTTAATTAGTTAATTTGTTAATTAATTAAGTGTTGTAATAATTAGTAAGTAGATTGCTTATTATTCAATTTGGTTGTGTAATAATTAATTAGCTTGTTAGTTAGTTAATTAGTTGATTATTTATTCGGATCCTCCGTTGAGAGGGCGAATTTTGTAATAAGCGTGCATGTGTGCGATGCATGTCTTCCAACCCCTATTTCTTGCTCCCTTTTACTTACCTGCTTTCAATGGTTAGTTTTAGGGCATATTTCAATTAGCATCCTTATGCTTTGCATGCGTGCATCTATTTATCTGTCTTGCATGCACCGGGCTTGGCGCAGCATACTAACTACATTGTATTTCAATACATTACTTGAATACGTGTTCAAACAACATGTTATTGAGATGCATTTCATATGCCATCTTAGAATAGCCAAGCCTATTTTAGATGCACTTTCGCATGTGTTGCATTAGCCATCTTAACATGAACTAGGATCATGCATTGATTTCTAACTAGTTCTTTGTTTTGGCTCAAAGTACACTGTGAGTGTTTACGCTTTAGCATCTTGCATGAGTGTGAGTGTTTCCATGATAGCATGCTTGCCATGAGGCTATTTGCTTATGTGATATAACTGCCTGAATGCCTATGGGTGAAGGTTGGATTGCTTGAATTTGAACAATTCATTGAAATCCTCAATTTAGCCTACTTGCGAGTAACAAACTTCAAACCATTTTTAAACAAACAAATATGCAATGTTTTGTTCCAACTTAGGCGATCTAGTCTATACTTGTATGCTGTGCGCATCACGTAGTAATTCTAGCTAATAACCGGAATAAGAACACATGTGTTTTCAAAAACAAGATATCATGTTAGTAGCGGCCGATCTTGGATCAGTCGAGCGGGGGTGCTCATTGCATGACCTTCCCCTCTCTTACCCAAGTTCCCGAGTCGAGGCAACTTTGGTGATGACGGACACGTGGCCTTAGGCACGAGTCAGGGTTTCCTAAATTTTCCAAAATAAAATATTTAGGTAGCGACTCTGTATCTAGCAAAGCAGTCCATGTTTGGCACTTCTTTACAAAAATTAGTTTTCCAAAACGATTTGCCGGATTTGGACTCTTTGGTGATTTATCGGTCTTACATTGCACTTTGCGAGATTAGATTCAAAACCGTGACATTAAATCCGAACTATAGTAGTAAGCCTAATTCGGGCGCGTCTACACCTAACAAGTTGTCTCATCTTTGCTTTCAAGCAAAGTCACATAGCAATCATATATGCTATAATTGACACAAGGATAACATACTAATTGCCTCTGATTAATTCAGAGATATTATCATGCAATCTCATGATTTCCTTTAATAACACTTGATCTCTCTAAATCTTCCTTTAAGAACCTGGCAAGACTTAAGGTTGTATGGTGGAACAACATTTTTTGTTGTCACCTCTTGAAGCCATTTCTGAAAAATCACAACAAAATTTCACTATTCTGTTTTTTCAGAAACTAAACTTAACACTAGAAACTCCAAAGTCTAAAATTTAATTCAAAATTGATCTCACCATTTATCCTAGAATCGAACACGGTCAAGAAAGTTTCCAAGAAGACTGAAGGGGTCACACCGGTCCCACTCAAGATCCAGTAACCTTAGACAAAATTTTCAAGAGCATGTTGACTACTAGTCCATGAGAAACAAATTTAGAATTAAGTTTTTCAAGGGATAAACTAGGTTAAAACAAACCAAGTTTACAAAACTTATAAGCAATTAAAAATTGTTAGCAGAATTACATCACTCATAAAAGTTAATCGGTACACCCAGAACTGAGCCCATTATTTTTGAATAAAAATCAGAAATATTTTAGCTAATGCTAAAATTTGGCTTATTTTCCCACAACACTTTGGACATAATCAGATTATAACCAAAGATTTTCTCAAAACTTGATTTACCACTACTTTGGGAATAAAAAGATTTAAACCCAAAAATTTCTTCTAACCACAAAGATTTAAAACCAAATCTGTCTTAGTTTTTGGAAATAATAAAATTAATCCCAAATACTTTCTCTAAACCCGAAGGTTTATAATTTCTCTCATTTCCCCTTTCCTTTCACTATAGTAAAACTATTACAAATTAGAAATTAAAACTACTACAAAAGGAAATGCAATTGTTATAATGACAAATTATCTAATTCTGCAAAATCAAAGTTCATGGCTGCGTCTGAAATGATCTGTTTAGCCAAGAACACACTCCTCCACTTGAAACTATTCTTTCGGATTGCCAGCTTATCTTTGTATAAAATACAATACAAAAAAATAAACTCAGTGCTCTATTTCATGTAAAGGGAATGTGTACAAAACTTCATCCACGTTGTTACTAAACCTCCATGCTCATTGCTTATATACATACTTGGATACAAAACGAATTAATAAACCAATAACTCATATAATACATATTACATAAGTTATCACGCCCTAAAATTTGGACAATTAAATATTAAATTAGGACTAAACCCCAATCAATATTCCATCATCCAAATCCTAGGGATGAAACAAAATCTAAACGTTCTCGTCACCAAAGGGTTTAAGTAAATTTTCATCCTCAAAAGATTACAAAAGATTAAAAAAAAAAAAAAAAAAAAAAAAAAAAAAAAAAAAAAAAAAAAACTAACTAACTAACTAACAAAACGCCAACCAAACTATCCACCATAATTTCATAACTAACCAATACCTCCAACATTAAAGTAAGAATAAATAGTCAAAATAATATAAATAATGTAAGGTTACAAGCCATGCTAAATTATCAAAATAGTAAGGTCATATAAAAAAAATAATAAATACATAAATTAATATCAACCCCAAGCTTAAGAAAACAAAAGAAATCCAAGAGACTTGTCTAACAACTATAGTTATTCCATGTCACCACCGTAGTCCCAACTAATCTTACAAAGGAAGCTCGGCTGTGCTCAAACAGAACGCACCCGAGATGCCAAGAGACAAAACGGGTCAGTATACAAGTATACTAGTATGAGTACAACTATTTGACACCCACGTATCCACCAGACACAAACAAAAATACATTTAATTCTTATTACGGGACAAGACAAGTAGTTCCATCCGCACCGAGACAAATGGATAGTTTCTCGAGATACGGTGGCATTTAGTTTATTACCCGTACACAACGAGATATAAATTGAGTATAAAATAAACAAAATAACAATAAAAACATGGTGGGTCAGCCCAACATAAAAACTTAGTAAGACCCAGCATTCTACAAAAAGTAAAGTTAGTATAATTTAATCATAAGTAACTTACTAAATAAATATAAAAACGCACCATTTCATGCTTAAATAATTCGAATTGACCAAAATTCAAAGAACAAAAGTTGTACAAAATCAAATTTCCTAAAAGACATCGAGAACGAATTTAGTAGAAACTGAACAGGTTGAGAGAAAAACTTGATAGAAGAACCTAGACAGAATTTAACCGAAAAATTTGAAGCTGAAAACGAAAAGAAACTGCCCTAAGATGATTTTTTTTGGGAAAAGTTCAAAACGTAAAAAGTGTGCAGAATAATGTTTAATTCAATTTACGCAAAACCAATAAAAATGAGCTCGTTTCGTGGGTTAAAACAGCATCTAAAGTCTGTCCTGCTAAAATGAATAAAAACTATTGTAACCAAAATCATCTGATTACAAGTTCTAATCGATCTTTTTAATAAAAAGTTAAAATACAAAAGTTGTCTAGAATCACGTTGTAACATGGCCGCGGGGGACCTCGGCTACAGTTCGGACTCCCTTTTTTTGTTTGTTGCGGTTCTTAATTTGAACCAAAGAGTCCAATTCTGGCAAATCGTTTTGAGAAAAACAGATTTTGAAAAGAAGTGCCAAACATGGACTGCTTTGCCAGATACAGAGTCGCCACCTAAATATTTTTTTAAAATAGGAAATTTAGGAAACCCTGACTCGGTGCCTAAGGCCACGTGTCCGTCATCACTAAAGTTGTCTTGGTTCGGGAGCTTGGATACGATCGGGAAAGGTTACCTATGAGCACCCCCTTTCGCCCGGTCCGAAGACCGGCCTCTACTAATCATGATATCTGATTTTGAAAACATTACATGTTCTTATTCCGGTTATTAGCCTAGAATTACTATGTTATGCGCACAGCAAACAAGTATAGACTAGATTGCCTAATTTGGAAATAAGTATTGCATATCCGTTTGTTTTGAAAATGCTTTGGACTTTGCTACTCGCAAGTAGGCTAAAACACGGATTTCAACGAGTTTTTCCAACTCAAACAATCCAACCTTCACCCACAGGCAATCAAGCAGTTATATCACATAAGCAGCTAGCCTCATGGTAATCATGCTGTTATGGCAACATTCACACGCATGCGATATGCTAAAGCATAGAAGCTTACCTAGTACTCCAAGCTAAAACAAAAACTAGTTAGTAATCATATGTGTGATCCTAGTTCATGTTAAGTAGCTAATGCAACACATGCAAGATGCAACAAGAATAGGCTCGGCTATCCTACACATAGCATGTGGAATGCTGCAAATAACACGTATTCGATTTGGAATTGAAGTACAATGCAGTTAGCGTTATGTACCGAGCCCGGTGCATGTAAACAAATGCATGGATGCACGCATGCATTGCATAAGGTATGCTAATTTAAATATGCCCTGATCTACCATCGTAAGCAAGTAAATAAAAGGGAGAAAGAAGTGGGGGTTGGAAGACATGTACACACACACCCACACTTATTATAGATTTGCCCTAGCTCGGGGGGACCAAAAGAATAATACAGTCCGAATAATGAATCAAACATCCTAGCTAATTAATTATTACAGGCCCTTAAATTAACAAAACAAATGCAGTAATAAGATGGCCACAGTCCCGTCTCGGAATGCGTGAATGATGCATGTTTGACTCGTCTCGCCCGGAAAACTCGCTGCCATAGCACTGTTGCCTCTGTTTTCACTGCCATGCTTCTCTGAAGATTGCCAAAGTCCCAGGGTATACTCTCTGAATGTTAGGGAATACCACCGGCCAGAAGAAATGGTCACCGACCACGGGGAATGATCACCGGCCACTTTTTAATTTGTCGGGCACTGATGGATGGCCGATCGGCACTATATGTAGCCGACCGGCCAAAACTTCCTGCAGAACCTGCAATTGACAGCAGCAGAGGGCAAGCAGTGTATGGCATGGAATTTTCAAGTAAATGTGTGCACCAACACATCCCTTATCATGTTTGTAACTCAAAAGGACATGGTTCTCGATTCTCGGACCACCAATCGCGCATTTCAATGCGTGATGGCTCAAGAAACCAAGTATGCACTTTGATTTCAAATGAGATGCACATCAAACAAACAAGTGAAACCCGACCTCTATCATACTCAATTCTAGAGGCAAGGCATGTATGCTCATGCAATGCAACCTAGGCATGTTAACTAAGTATGCAACATGGGCATGCAAGCAAGTAATGCACAATGCATGTTAGGCACACAACCTAAGCGAGCAAGTATGCAAGATATGGAATAACAATGGGAGTGACAAGCATACAAGATGTGATCTAAGCATGCAAGTGTGCAAGGCATGCATTATGTTAGGCAACCTAAACATACAACAACACACAAGTATGCAACAACACACAAGGTAAGCATGCATCAACATACAAAGGATGGTCTTACACTAACTTGGACAGCCCTCTACTAGGTCCAAAACAGTGGCCACAATGATGCAAGTGAGGCAACAAAATACATGGAATGCATGCACAATGCATTAACCAAGCCTAAGGCACAAAAATGCAACTCTACGCAAGGTGTTTTGAAAGTTTTTTCAAATATTTCATCTCTTTTTCATTCACTTCCACTTTGTCCTTGCCCGGTTTACCGAAAAGCACATCGTTTGACAAAATGCGAGCTTCGGAACATCGTAGAAATTTTATTTCAAAAATGTTTTGAAAGAGAGGGTTTCGAGGTCTAAAAACCATTCAAAATAGCTTTGGTTCAAAATGGGGTGTGAAGTTGAGATTCGCCTCTCTCCTTGCCGGAGAAACTGGACCTGTGCCCTGCACACCTTCCAACACCAAGTAAACCATCAATAGTGCCCAAGTCTTGAGGGCAGTCAAAAATGGGGTGTCTACCATTGCCCCTCTTTGACAGAACTTGGAAGTCATAACAATGACGGGAGTGAATGTCAAAGCCCAGAGACGACCCATTTTTGACAAGGCCGAAGACTTGGACAAACAAACAAAATACTGATAAATAAATGGTTGTGCCCGCAGGCTGCCTACGTATCCCTTTGCAAGGAATCAAACCAGCGTAGTTCAGGGGCAGGACGCAAACGATATGCAGGAAGACTTTGATAATTGGACTTATACGTTACGTGAAGCCGGTTTGAAAATTGGACTTATACGCTACGCGAAGTCGGTTTGAAAATTCAGGATTTATGCAAAAACACAGTGTGCACAAGACAATGTGATGCAGAGTGAGTGCACAAAACAATGCTAAGGAGATGCACAAAACAGTGCGAAACAGGTTGGAATGCACAAGACAGTGCTAACAAGATGCACAAAATAGTGCAATGCAAGAGTGAATGCACAAAACAGTGCTATACAGGTACACAAGAGAGTGCGATGTGGCATAGATGCACAAAGCGGTGCGATGCGCAAAATAGCACAAATGAAATGTCATGCACTAACAAGTGCACGTAAGGTGCGCAAGATAGCGCGATAAAATGCACGTGCAATGCAAGTAAAATGCACAAAATAGTGCGATGCGCAAAATAGCGCGAATGAAACAATGTAATGCACAAATCAGTGCGATGCGCAAGAAAGCGCGAAAGTAAATTGCACAGAACAGTGCGATACACTAAACAGCGCGAGTGTAATGGGATGCACAAGAGAGTGCGAGTGAGATATAGCATGTAAGTGCACAAGATAGTGCGATGCGCAAGAAAGCGCGAGTGCACAAGACAGTGCGATAGAGGTGCGCAAGATAGCGTGATGATGCGATGCATAAAACAGTGCGATTGAGTGCATAAGACGGTGCAATGCGCAAAATAGCGCGATTGAATGGATGCAAAATGCAAGTAAGGTGCACAAAATAGTGCGATGCGCAAAATAGCGCGAATGATGAATTGCACAAAATAGTGCGATGCGCAAAATAACGCGAATGAGATGTAATGCAAATGCAGTGAGATGCACAAAATAGCGTGATACGCAAAATAGCGCGAATGAAATGTAATGCACAAGACAGTGCAATGTAGGTGCACAAGATAGTGCGATGATGTGATGCACAAAACAGTGTGATACGCTAAACAGCGCGAATGATTTTGAAATGCACTAAACAGTGCGATACGCTAAACAGCGCGAGTGATTTGAAATGCACTAGACAGTGCGATACGCTAAGCAGCGCGAGTAATTTGAAATGCACTAAACAGTGCGATATGCTAAACAGCGCGAGTGAGATACAACCACAAGATGCATATGACAGTGCAAGTGAGATACAAAGTGTAAGTGCACTAGATAGTGCGAGTGAGATAAAATGCACAAGAAAGTGCGATAAAATGCATCTTCTATGCAAGTATGGGGGCATTTTCCATGCAATATTGAAAGCAAGCATATTTTATGCATGAATCATAACGATGCGCGGCACACATGCAACAATAGTGTATATGAAAGTTCATGTTCTATGCAATAGAGGAGCATCAAATATGTACTCTGGTGTCTCCGATTTACCTCTCAGAGGGTTTTGCAACACACTCAGTTCGAAAAGGGTACACCCTGTTCATATCGGCAAGAGATAACATCTGCTGCTGCTTTAATTGCCGTTCTGACTTGAAGCAAGCTTACACTTGAGGTAGAGGCGCACTCATACTTTGGTAGCATTGACAAGGCCTGAAGAGGTACATCCAGAGTACAATCACGGAATTTGCTGAAGGTGAAACACACTCAGATGCTTCAATTTTCCCTCTTTTGCTTTAGCTTTGCAGTCCGGAACCATACAGCTTCAGATAGGTCCTGGTTTTACTGTTCTCATATGACCTGGGTTGAACCCTGCGGTTTTATGAAAGAACAAATTCTATTTTGCACAAATGTGGAGAACGGCACGGCACTCAGAACACAAAACGATTTTATTTTTGAAATTGAGAGATGAGTTTTTGACCAGGTATTGAGCCTACGACTGGACACAGCAAAACGACTCAACAAGGAAATAAAAGGCACATAACCTAGACACATCGAGTGACACTCGAGACGACTCAAAACAAGAATCGAGACAAACAAAAAGACACGACACTCAAACGTGCACAGGGAGCCTGTTTCACCGGGTAGTGTTTCCTACCCTTTCTCATTTGTGATTCTCACATCATTCTGGCACTCAATCTCTTGTTTTCTGAAAAAAAGCCCTTTTCTTACTTTTTATCTCATCACAAATCTCTCTATTCTTCAATCTCTTATATTTCAAAACCTCCCCTGGGTGGTTGATGGATAAAAAGCAAGTTGTGGGCTCGCGCCCCTAGCATTCAGTTAGATTCTTTTTCTTCTGCGCACAACAGTGAACTTTCCCACAGAGGGGTTGCGATGCGGCTGGATGTGTAGCAGATCTACAGCTGACATCGGTTAATGATGCTTTGCTGGGGAGTTTGGATGTGATCAGATCTGTCCAGATGAAGGAGTGAAATATCTTGATCTATTCTAATCTGTGCTTCGCACTTGGCTTGATACCTTGTTGCTTGGAGGATGAAAGAGCTTTCAGCCCTTTGTTGTTAACTTCAATTGTGCCCTCTTCTGGCAGGTAGAGTGCCCTCCTTGGCGAGTATGTTGAAAATGGGGAAAAGACAGGTAGCCTAATTCAACTGTGCCCCTAGTTCATCATTTTGACCATTTTTTGTTTTTGGCTTTCTACTAAAACAATTTTGACCAAAATGAGAGTTAGATTAACACGCTTGTTCGATTTTTGATTTAAAATCATGCAAGTCAGGCTATGAGCACTGAAAATTTTCCTTTTTTTGGGTCCAAGAAATGGTCCAGTTTTTGGAAAAGATGGAACAATTTTCGAGAAAATTAGTCAATCTCAGTAAAAATTCTCAAATACTATTTTTGCAAACGGCCACTTACTCAACGAACATGAAACCTACTCCTGAGATGCACAACCTCGGATCCAAAGGAAAACTGCCCCGTGCTTGAAGAGAGTTGCATGGCAACGGAAAGTTGCTCCTTGTTTGAAATGACACTGCGGCGTTTTGAATGGCAACGAAAGTTGCCCCTTGTTTGGATGATGTCGCAGCACATTGTAGTCAGTCCTCTGAGCGACGAACACGACCAGACTCTCGGATACAGAGAAGGCAAAGATGATCAAAACCATCACATGGACATAGTCGAATTTGAATTGTTTTACGGCTGGACTTCAGAGTGAAGTTGCCTACGTATCCCAAACATGGGAATCAAGCCTTACGTAGTTCGGGGTTAAGGTACACTCGGGTATTTAACCTCTCCTTTTTAGGCTCTAACTTTTGCCAAGGCGCCTATTGCAGGTTTTCGACCTTGCGAGCTTTGTTCTTCTTTCTTTTCCTTTTTCTTCTATTCTTTTCATTCCTTTTTCTTCTTCTTTTTTGCATTTTTATTTTCTTTTCTTTTTTGCATTTTTTTTGTATCTTTGCATTTTTTTCTCTTTTTTCTTTTTCTTCATTCTTTTCTTCGCTCTAACTTTTGCCTAGGTCGCCCTTCCGGGTTTTCGGCCCAGCGAGCCTCTCAAAGGGTAAAAGTATAACAAGTCCATGCCAAATGGTTTTGAGATCCTGAAGTCATCTGAATCCAGGAGAATGGCTGACGTTTGCTGACGGTGTAGGAGTCCATCCAATGGGGGCCGAATTTGCCCTTAGTGTTGTGGATAGGAACTTGGTGACTCATCTTTGACTCTTCGAGCGCATCTGACATTTTTTTTTTTTTTTTTAGTTTGAGGAGTGCTCCTGATCTAGCTTCGCAAGCTTCTTGATTTAACTTTTCTCGCCCTTAGTCTGCGGGCTGCTTCAAATCTGACCACACAGGCCTCACATCATGATTGACCTTTGAACGTTCTGAATCCAAGTTCAAGGTTTGAAAGCAAAGGGGTCGAGTCTTGAGGCTGAGAGCGATCCTAAGCTGCGCAATCTCAAGAGCAATTCCACACATGTCTTCGCAGGACCGCGGAAAACATTTTTTGAAAAATTTTAAGAAAGCGACTAGTCGCTCGCGTTGAAGACAGTGTGGAGCCAATCCGGATCAAGCCAGGATCCTTCTCAATACTCACATTAACAAGCATGATCTCAATCATTAAGGGTTTAGCATGTCTCTCTTTCTCTCAATTGATCAAATTTTTACAAAACCCGAGGAATTCTTTCCTCTTCGTTTTTATCACCGCAGTGTTCAAAAAGGGGTTTTTTATGAAAAGCTTAGGTCATTACAACGATGTTTAAGGCACAAGAGAGTAGGTGGTATGTACTGTCGTTCCATTTACATCCTCTGGCACGGCTGACTCAAATAGCAACAAGTACGGAACGTGATAGCCACAGTTGTTTCATTCAGATTTGTTGGTATAACTGGCTCCTCGGCAGCAACATACTCAAAACAAAATGAAAAGACAAATGCAAAACAAAAGGGTGATGCCCGAGGTAACATCCCCGGAATCACCCGACCTTTGTACAACAGGACTGACTCGATACAACAAGGCAAAGACAGACTCAAAACAAAACTACAGAACCGACTTCAACGCCCAAGTCAAAAACTACAAAACTAGCATTCGCAAATGCTCAAAACAGTGCGTGCCAAACGCCACATCTGGAGTAAATCGAGCGCCATCCGCAGGTGGTTCATCTCCCGATCACATCATATTATCCCCCACAAGTTCACTGATCAAGTGCCGATAGACTTTGCTGAGTTGGTGCGACGATGACCTTATTGTCAATCAGATCTTGTATTTCGTGGCAAAGACGGAAACAACTATCAGTGACATGGCCGACTTGCTGATGAAAGGCACAGTACTTGGCCGGATCATGGGAGGGAGGAAGTCTATCTGGCAGTGGTCGCGACTCCAAGGGTTTCAAATCCCCCTCTCTAATCAGGACCCTCAAGGCTGCTGATAGAGACATGTACAGTGGTGCGAACACCCTCTGGCCTCGAGGTGGGTATTTTGAGGTTTGTGGAGTTTTGCTGGATGCACCAGCAAAGGGATTGGCAGGCGTTGACTGGGTTTGCTGATCTCTTTCGAGCATGAGATTAGGGCTAAAAAGAACATTCCTGGTACAAAGGCCCTTCTTCCGGCTTGCCCCTTGATTCAGACTGCTTTCATTTTGGGTGGCGAAAGTGTCATCCACAGCCTCTGTAACAACCGCAAGGACTTGCTCTTTGTTCAGTCCTTCAGCTTTCAAAGCCTCAATATCCCACCGAAGGTGTTCATGGGGGCCAATGCCTGCCCCTACCTTGTTCTTTTCACTTGTTTCCACTTTGTCAAGGGATTGGCCTTTTTCCAATGCGACTTGTCCCAAGGTTAGGGAGCCTTTAGACACAAACTCCCTGGTACGTGATATGGTCGATGATGGGGCCAAAACCCCAAAGGCTAGATCTGCCACAGTTCTCTGAAGGTCTTCAATCATTTTCATTAGCTCAGAAGTAGTGGGTTCATGGATTTGAGATGATTGGGGTTCAGATGCACCCATCATGCATAAGTCCAGGCTATCTGGGATAAACACATCTGGTTTGGGTAAATGGGCTGGGGTGATGTATATGCTGGGGTCGTAAGGGACGGCCAGTGTGTGGATTAGATTGAGATGTGGATGAGGTACTTGGTCATTGGGGGCTGAAGGTGGAGCTATCGTCTGGTTGTCGATGAGATTTTGGATCTCATGACGAAGGCGGTAGCAACGGTCGGTGCCATGACCGCACTGCTGATGGTACACACAGTACTTGGAGGGGTTATGTCTGACTGGGAGTGGGTCAGGAAGAGGTTGAGGATCGAGGGGTTTGAGATGCCCTCTTTCCACCAAGGCTTTTAGTGCGCTAGTCAGGCTCATATAGAGGGGGGTGAAAGTTCTGCCCTGAGCTCGGGTTAGGCCGGCTGGTTCTAGGCTTGGTTTGGCAAAAGGGTCGGTTGTGGCAACTGTATTGATTTCGGTGGGTTTGGGAATAGCGCTACTACGAGCATTGGTATTCCCTGAAATCACCCTCCTTGTCGGTTCACTTGTTCTGGGAATGATCCCACTGTTGAACGCGTTCTCGACCTGAACCCCCAGTTCATGTAAACTTTTGAAAGTGAATAGCGGAGCGACTATCAACTTTTGCAACATATCATGCTCGAGGTTTCGCACCATCATCTGTACTTGATCCCTCTCTGAAGGGCGACGATCCGTCATCTGTGCTACCTTTGCTCTCCACCTGGCAACAAATTCCACAAAAGGCTCTTTTGGGTTCTGGCGGGTTGCTTCAAGCTCTTGGATGGTCTTTTCAACTTGGGTGTTATACGAATACTGATCGACAAAGGCCTCAGCCAGTTCTTCCCAGTTTTGCTTCACTTTATCTTCCAACTTAGCGTACCAAGTGGTTGCTACACCCGACAGGGTTCTTCCATACAAAGAGAGTTTCTGTGGCTTAGTCAGACCCATCGGCTTCAGGACATCCAAGAAAAGTCGGATATGTACCATCGAAACGGTCAATATATGGCATTTTGAATCTGTCTGGGAGCCGCACGGCAGACTCAGTGTACCCATCCTCAATGTCGGGAATGGAGTTAAGGCCTTGTGCCTTTTTGAATTGCTTCTCAAGGCTCGCAATTTTCACTGTAGTCGAATTGAACTCATCAACATGAAAGGGTTGAAACCTCTCAACAGGCTGCACCAGGGGCCTGACGACTCGAGCTTGAGCCAACCCTTCTTGGGGATTCGAACCCTGTAAATCTTTAACTGGCGGAAGTGGATCAAAGTTCGGCTGGGGTCCTGAAGTTGGATGTGAGGCAAATGCCCCAGATGGGCGCTGCGTTTTAATACCGGTCTCAGCCTGCATGGCAGTTCCCTGATTTAACGCTGTTATCACGGCCACAAATTCTTCTGAACCCTGTGCCATCACGGGTCTGCTGATGATGTGACTGGTGACTGGTGACTGTCGAATTAGATGAACCGGTGAGCCCTAATTGGCCTTTCTTTGCCTTGCCTCAGCGAAAGAACACTAGTTGCCCTTGAATTGAATTTCTGATCTAACAAAGTCTATCAACACTAGTCCAATGTACCCGGGAGATAGTGGAGCCTTCTGAAGCTATGATTCCAGGACTACCCCTAGCAAAAAAGAAAACAGACAGCATCTCAGCTCAATTTCACTGGAACGGATATGAGCAAAGCTGAATAACTGTATTCTATTACTGATCACTGTTCTCCGAAATCACTGCCCCAAATCTGAATTTGATACCCGCAGATATAACTGATTCTCAAAATACTGATACTGGTGCCCTCAGGCCGGATATTAAGACTTTGCAAACTGATATGCGCATTCCTGTAGAGATACATTCTAAAAGCACATAGCAGGTAAATGAGAGCCAATACACCCTTATGTTGGGGTAGGGTTTCCCTGTCCTATTTTGTCAGGAGCTAGGGTTTCACTACGCACATAGCGGTTTCAAACAACCTATATCGGGTAAGCAACCTGTCCTAGTTTGGAATGGTCACTATGGATTTCGATATGCACTAGGTCGAATGGTCAAAAGGGTGCCCCGGTAAAATCGGGGTTTGTGTTCCCATACTGGCAGAGCCCGCAACCGGTCAGCCTTATGGTCATGCCTTGACAAGACAAGCCTCCAGCAAACCGCTCTGGAATAGCAGATGGCCAACACGGTGTCCTAGGCGCACCAATGCACATGCAATGCAAAGAAACACATAAGTGTAGTCAAAACAGGATATCACGAGTTCGAGTCAAGCTCTCTAAACTCCCCAGCAGAGTCGCCAGAAACTGTAACACGGCTGCGGGGGACCTCGGCTACAGTTCGGACTCCCCTTTTTTGTTTGTTGCGGTTCTTAATCTGAACCAAAGAGTCCAATTCTGGCAAATCGTTTTGAGAAAAATAGATTTTGAAAAGAAGTGCCAAACATGGACTGCTTTGCCAGATACAGAGTCGCCATCTAAATATTTTTTTAAAATGGAAAATTTAGGAAACGTTGACTCGGTGCCGAAGGCCACGTGTCCGTCATCACCAAAGTTGTCTTGGCTCGGGAGCTTGGGTACGATCGGGGAAGGTCAGCTATGAGCACCCCCTTTCGCCCGGTCCGAAGACCGGCCTCTACTAATCATGATATCCGATTTTGAAAACATTACATGTTCTTATCCCGGTTATTAGCCTAGAATTACTATGTTATGCGCATAGCAAACAAGTATAGACTAGATTGCCTAATTTGGAAACAAGCATTGCATATCCGTTTGTTTTGAAAATGCTTTGGACTTTGCTACTCACAAGTAGGCTAAAACACGGATTTCAACGAGTTTTTCCAACTCAAACAATCCAACCTTCACCCACAGGCAATCAAGCAGTTATATCACATAAGCAGCTAGCCTCATGGTAATCATGCTGTTATGGCAACATTCACATGCATGGGATATGCTAAAGCATAGAAGCTTACCTAGTACTCCAAGCCAAAACAAAAACTAGTTAGTAATCATATGTATGATCCTAGTTCATGTTAAGTAGCTAATGCAACACATGCAAGATGCAACTAGAATAGGCTCGGCTATCCTACACATAGCATGTGGAATGCTGCAAATAACACGTATTCGATTTGGAATTGAAGTACAATGCAGTTAGCGTGATGTACCGAGCCCGGTGCATGTAAACAAATGCATGGATGCACGCATACATTGCATAAGGTATGCTAATTTAAATACGCCCTGATCTACCATTGTAAGCATGTAAATAAAAGGGAGAAAGAAGTGGGGGTTGGAAGACATGCACACACACACCCACACTTATTACAGATTTGCCCTCGCTCGGAGGGACCAAAAGAATAATACAGTCTGAATAATGAATCAAACATCCTAGCTAATTAATTATTACAGGCCCTTAAATTAACAAAAACAAATGCAGTAATAAGATGGCCACAGCCCCGCCTCGGAATGCGTGAATGATGCATGTTTGACTCGTCTCGCCCGGAAAACTCGCTGCCATAGCACTGCTGCCTCTGTTTTCACTACCTTGCTTCTCTGAAGACTGCCAAAGTCCCAGGGTATACTCTCTGACTGTTGGGGAATACCACCGGCTAGAAGAAATGGTCACCGGCCACGGGGAATGATCACCGGCCGCTTTTTAATTTGTCGGCCATTGATGGATGGCCGGTCGGCACTATATGTAGCCGACCGGCCAAAACTTCCTGTAGAACCTGCAATTGACAGCAGCAGAGGGCACGCAGTGTATGGCATGGAATTTTCAAGTAAATGTGTGCACCAACACATCCCTTATCATGTTTGTAACTCAAAAGGACATGGTTCTCGATTCTCGGACCACCAATCGCGCATTTCAATGCGTGATGGCCCAAGAAACCAAGTATGCACTTTGATTTCAAATGAGATGCACATCAAACAAACAAGTGAAACCCGACCTCTATCATACTCAATTCTAGAGGCAAGGCATGTATGCTCATGCAATGCAACCTAGGCATGTTAACTAAGTATGCAACATGGGCATGCAAGCAAGTAATGCACAATGCATGTTAGGCACACAACCTAAGCGAGCAAGTATGCAAGATATGGAATAACAATGGGAGTGACAAGCATACAAGATGTGATCTAAGCATGCAAGTGTGCAAGGCATGCATCATGTTAGGAAACCGAAACATACAACAACACACAAGTATGCAACAACACACAAGGTAAGCATGTATCAACATACAAAGGATGGTCTTACACTAACTTGGACAGCCCTCTACTAGGTCCAAAACAGTGGCCACAATGATGCAAGTGAGGCAACAAAATACATGGAATGCATGCACAATGCATTAACCAAGCCTAAGGCACAAAAATGCAACTCTACCAAAGCATGGCAAGGGATGCAAGATGGCATATAAGCATATGAATTTTAGTACCAAAATATGATGCTAAACAGCCCCGAAACATGGAGATATGGCACCCGATGCATGAGATGAACCCCGAAATGCAAAACTAGGCACATGGAATGACTTACAGCTATACAAGGCATGCATTATTGGACTATGAAGCATGAAGATAGAATCTAGGCAGTACCAAAACGTGGACTTTTCCAGTTCTAAGCATGGCCAAAAAGTGCTAACAAAATGGACTAAATTAGCATGCGAATTTGACTAGCTAACATGGTTTACATTGAAAGTGTATGATGCACATGGAATCTGACCAAACCATCGAAAATCAGTGAATAAACCATGCTAAAATATGCCCAAATAATCAATGAAATAAAGCCAACACATGCAAGAATGATGAGCTCCTTTAGAGGGCTATACAAGAGGTTATTAAGCACATACATGATGGACATTCAACAACGCCAAACCAGCTCTGGAAATGGCCCATAGGGGTCCTAAAACCCACTAAAAAATGCCTGAACTGAGCTCAAGAAGTGTGCAAATAAGGGCTCCTTTGAAGGGCCAAACATGCTAGTAAACAAGACAACAAAGGAGAGGATCACCCCTCTCCTTCTTGGGACCTCAAAACATCATCCCCACCACTGAAATCCCTCTGGATTTCAGTGGTGAGAAGGCCAATACAAGGTGGTCCCGAAGCTCACAAAAAAGACACAAAAATGAGGCCAAACAAGGCCTAAGAGGGGGTAAACAACCCCAAACACAAAAGTGGTCTTAATGAAAGATCTTAAGCATGAAAATAAAAGATTTTTTTATGTTATATACAAAGCTCAAAACAGAAAGAAAGATAGGCTAAAAGCTTGTGCAATATTGGAGAATCTAAAGTAAAAAGATTACCCTTGAAGAACCTTTGATGAACAGCAGGTGCAGCCACTCTCCTCTGATCAAAACCAGCCCAAAAACTCAAGAATCAACCCTCTAAGCCCCTCAAGGTCGAAGCAAGGTGTAATGGTGTGTGCCTTGGTGCAAAACTAAGAAGAAATCACACTTTTGGCCCTTAAACACACACACAATGAAGAGAGAGAGGGAAATATAGAGGGAGAAAGTGTATATATCAGAATATATGTGTATTAGGTCTGATTTTGCTCAAAAAATCCAACCCAATCAAAGGAGAAGGGACCTTTCTTATATAGACAAGAGGAAGACTCCAAGCTTCTTAGAGAAGCTATTGTAGAAGGGTCAAGGGGATCAAGAGGGGCAAGGCTTATCAAGGAAGCTAAGGCAAGGGTGCAAGCTTCTTGAGGAAGCCAAGACAAGGGGTCAAGGCTTCCTCAAGAAGCCTTGAGCAAAGGGTCCAAAAATGGGGTCAAAGGCTCAAAATAGGCACATATATGCATGGAGAGCTGGGTCTGTGCGTCCCAGCTGGCACAGCTGGCATGAACCATGCTTGCAAGAGTCAAAAGGGTCAAACCGGCCAAGAAAAAGGGTCATCGGCCAAATAAATTGCCGATCGGCACAATATATTGCCGACCTGCAATTTATACTGGCTGGTCGGATAAATAGAGTGCCGATGGGTGGCCGATGAGGTCAAAAAGTGTCGGTGGATGTCCAGATTGAAGCCCCGGAAGTTAGCTTTCCAATGCCGCAAACCTTGCATTAAAATTCCTCCTGTGCAAAAAGTTATGCCCTTTTTGGTAAAGCCGCGTAGATTCGATCCAACCGGACTGATCCCCTACTTCAAACAATCATATCTCCTCCACCCGGACTTGGCTTTGAGAGATTCTTAAGTGCAAAATGAAGCCCCGGAAGTTTTATTTCCAATGGTGGTAGCCTCATAACTTAACTCCAAGTGTATAGACAAATAAGCTCAATTCAGCAAGGGCTGCTCGACTCCCTTCTACCCGGATCCTTGCCGAACTTCTTCTCCAACTTGGTTTCTCCTCTCTTCTCCTCTTTTCTTCAACTTCAAACCCCTAAGTAAGGTGTTTTGAAAGATTTTTCAAAGATTTAATCTCTCTTTCATTCACTTCCACTTTGTCCTAGCCCGGTTTACCGAAAAGCACATCGTTTGACAAAATGCGAGCTTCGGAACATCGTAGAAACTTTATTTCAAAAATGTTTTGAAAGAGATGGTTTCGAGGTCTAAAAACCATTCAAAATAGATTTGGTTCAAAATGGGGTGTGAAGTTGAGATTCGCCTCTCTCCTTGCCGGAGAAACTGGACCTGTGCCCTGCACACCTTCCAACACCAAGTAAACCATCAGTAGTGCCCAAGTCTTGAGGGCAATCAAAAATGGGGTGTCTACACATGTATACATGCATTTGCTCAAATTTCATAATTTATTAAGGTCGTTTACTATTTTTCAAGATGTAAAAATCAATACAATTCACACTATACCAATAAACTCATAATTAAATTCTTTGTATCTTAACTCCACCACTTCGGTCTCCACTTCCGGTACACATATATCCCATGTGCTTTCCATATACCTAACACCGCTCCAAAGCCAAATTTGCACGGGTATATCGTCCCGAGTTTGACCCACACTCCCCAGATGGTTAGCATATACGTACACGCGTAAATCAAAGCACTTGTCTACTCATGAGAATGATGCAACAATATATATATATACACAATTTCTCATCTACTCATGAGAACAAACATAACAATGCCAAGCCTAAGGCATTTAGATAAATCTCATAATCTTCACTTTTTTTTTATACACTCTTTCTCACCAACACTCAAATAAAACAATAATCCATGGAGTCGTGGTGGAGTATAAGAAATTTATCTATGGGTTCTAAGTTTATTTTAATTTCATATAACCATAAGTGTGATTACAACCATAAAATAAATACATATAAAAATCCTAAACCTAACATGCATAACTAATCAAAATGATTAAAATCAATCTATCATCTTCATGTAAATACAAAATCAAACTAACTTCAAATAAATAAAAATAAATAAATAAAAACAACGAATTAAACATAAATCAAGGGAAGTGGGTTTTGTACTCCCAATTATTTTTTGAAGATCAAACAAATATTTAAAGAATTAATGGAGCCACCAAAACAAAACTCTAACCTTTTTTTTTTTTTTTTCTCTCCTTGTTTCTCTTTCTCTCTCAACTTGCACTCATACACAGCCACATACAGAGCCTTCTCTTCTTTCTTTGATTACTCTCTCTCTCTCTCTCTCTCTTTCTCTCTCTCTCTCTCTCTCGGCTGTTGTGTCCCTCTTGGAAAACATCACACATACTTTATGATTATAATAACCTAGGTTTAATATATGACAACCTATTAACATTATATTATATTTATATTATAAAAATACAACATAAATACAATATATATAAATATAAATATGATATATATTTTATCAATATATAAACACTTTTTTTAAAAAACAATATAAATATATCAATATTCGAATTAATTACCCATAATTAAATAATACATTAAATTAATTAAATATCACATTAAATTATCATGGATCCACACAATTAATAAAGCCAAACATAAAATAAAGTAATAATAAATAATCATAAAAAATAAATAATGACTTACGAAAAATTAGGGTCGCTACATAAGTAATTTAAACTATCACTCACACTATGTAATTCAAGCAGCTATAGATGTATTGTAGTTATAAGAATGTCATGAGTTTCATAGATATGAGATAATTATGTATATAAGACTATTATGGTCATAACACTGGCATTCCAACCATCTAACTATGAGCAAATAATCTTATAAACAATAGAATTAAACTCCAACAATACACAATAATATTTGGAATAATTCACTTGATTATACACATCAAGACATGGAAAAACTCACAATCGAAATAACAATTAATTAATAAAATTATAATACAAAATTATTCCATCATGCACTAATTCTCTCTTAGGATTCATCTATCTTATAATACAACATAATTATAAGCAACTCAGAAATAAGACCATTATATAGAAAAAACCGAAACTGTTTTACTAAATTTTCTCCTAAAACAAACCTATTTGGAGATTATACCGTTGAAAACCTCTCGACTAGCCGAATCTCTTAACATTCTCAAAATCCAGCACTTTATTTTTTTTTCTAGAATTTAATTAATCAAATTAAATCGAAATTGTTACCAAACTTTCAAAACAATAAACGGAATAAACCCGAAATAAAACTGACACTACAACAAATCAAGTTTTACCAGCGCTTTTTATTACAGCGGCCTGAAAAATGCTACTATAAACGGGCTATTATGACGGTTGTTGACCACCATTACAAATAAAACTTTTAGCCGCATTTTTTCTTAAAGTGCTGCCATATATTTTTTTGTAGTGACGGTTTGAACACAACCGCTACAATAAGCCAAACAAAATAAAGGTGCCAAACAAATTCTGATTTCACGCTTATCAGAATTATTTTATTTATTTATTTATTTATTTTTGGTGAATACATATCAGAATCAGTCCCAAAAAAATCGTTCAACTCCTTGATTTCAATTTTGTGCCCTAGTCCATCAACACTTCTTTCACGAAGTATCATTGAGCCTTCGTTCATCCTCCACCGGTGTATCGACGACGTCAAGCTACACACAAATGTGATTTCAAGGTCAGTCTACTCTCTCTGTTTCTCTTTCTCTACCTCTCTCGTTCTTCTGGTCTCTCGGTTTCTCTCTTTGCCCCTCTCTTTTTCTTCTAGTCTCTCAGTTTCTCTTTTTCTGCTTTCACTGTCTTCGGACAAGTTTGGGTACTTGCCATTCCATTAATATTGCTTCTAATATCTCCAAAATTTCTCTATTTTGAAGGATTTTATGAACATCTTGAATGATTTTGATTTGGGAAAATAATTTAGAAAATAGATTGATTAACATGTTCTGTATTTTGATTATGATATTCACACACACACACACACACACACACACAGATATATTTGATCATCTATGACATTCATATTTTAACCAATATAATTAGTGAAGTGAAATCTCATGCCTCTAATTGTGAATAGCAATGAGGAATCATTATGTATGCTAGGTATTTGACAAAATGCCACAATGGAGTAATAGTGTCTACCCTTTTCTTTATAGGTTTGTTCTGTTTTTCTATTTTTGTTTTTGTTGAGAAAATTGTTATCCATGAATTTAATGTAGTTTGTAATGTTTTATTGGATTAATAATGTGATTAGAGAAAATTCAACATTATGTACACCCTTTTTTTGTTGAATCAAAGAACACAATTCTTGAAGGAAGTTACCAGTCATTCTCATATCACTAAAGGCCTCTAGTGCTTCCAATATATGGATTCTCTGCATTACACAAAAAATGTATCAGTATTTACTTGAAACTAACATGAACATGCATATATCTACCTTCTTAAGCTTTAATAGCCAAACTGAAACAATAGAAAGGAAGAGACATTTTCATAATATAGCATTCAAAAATCAAATTATTACATCTTTTTTCTACTGTCTAGGACCTCCATACAAGCATTATGAGTCAAAACATTTTAGAATCCAAGATCCTTTAATAAGAATATGATTACCTTTTCCTAAAAGGAAAGTTACTAACCTTTATTTACAATGTAATAAAGAGACTTAAATGTTGCAGTAATCCTTTTCTTTTCCCAAGCCAACAGCCAAGTAGTGGTGACTTGGCTTTGGCTATTATTATCCACAACCATCTTCAACCCTCAAGAAGGAAAAACCAAGAAAAAGATTGCTTTCCAAGACAGAGGCCTCCCATCCATTTACTTCAAATATTTTTATCAAAGATGTCACAACAAGAAGACAGAGACAGTCTTAACACAGTAACCAAAGTTGGACTCAACAAGTGAAAAAAAAAAAATCAAATTTTCCAACCAATCCCAAGAGTACCAGGAGCAGTTGGGAGGGTAAGAGTTGCCAACAAAATTTAGGAAGAAGTTTTGTAAAGAACTTAGAAATTAAAGATTAATTACAATAAACAAAAGTGATGGATGTTAAAAAGACATATTTATCACTATGCTAAACTTCTTTGATATACTGTAATTCTTAAATGAAGGACAAGGTGGAGATTGTCTTCATGTAAGGGGTCTATAAACAAAATAATAAAAGAAAAAAGGTTGTAATTTACAAAAAATTGTTTCAAGTATTACAATGTTAAAGACACATAAACTAGCAGAAAATTCAGTGATAAGAATAAGAATGCAGTCCAGTACTTAAACAATAAGATTCTTAAAAGGATACAGAACCATTCCATTTGCTAGCATGATAAAAATATAATATAAAATCAAAGTAAATAATAATTAGCCCTTATTTAGATTGACTCATGGTATACGAATCATACTATTAGACAAAACAAAATGTTAATTGCAACTAGAACAAGTTGTAGGCAAACAAAAGAGAACTTAGAATTAGACAACAAACACCCTAATCCAAACCTGCTATAGTATTCCAAGTGTTTGCTTTAATCCTATATCTCAATAAACATATGCATCTTTTATAATCAACAAAGAAGGAGATAGAGTAAAAAGCTTAGATGCAGGAATGAGAAAAATTAGAGATACCTCTTCCTTCAAGAGATTGTGAAGTTCGAATTTGCAGTCATCTAGTCTTCTCATATCAGAATTATCAACAACCCATACCAAGCCATCAGTTTGCTCAAAGTAGTTCCTCCAGTAAGACCTGATTGTCCTTTGGCCCCCAACATCCCATATATTAAGGGTATACCTGCCGTTATCGTATCACATTTAATTCCCTTGTATCACAATAAATCACTTTAAAACTTCAATTAATTTTCAATGCTGTGTTGCAAATTAAGTAAAGGAAATAGAATGAATAAACTTCCAAGGCTTTTTCTAGAGAAAAGGGAAAAGGACAAGAAAAAGGAAAGAAATTGAAAGCATTGAATTTTACCCAAATAAAACGAATATAGCATATCTCCAATCATTTATACCTCAATATTGAGGTAAAAAAGAACTTTATTGATGAGAAAATCATATATAACATATGTTAGTACATCACTAACAGAGGAGTGTAAAGAGCATCAATGTAAGCCAACATTATCCTAACTAGATTGACACCACGAGGCTTACCCAATCATTTTTTAGCACCCCTCAACGTTTGTAAGACACCAACAGCAGCCACCAAGAAATAGGGAAATAAAACAGAGCTACCACAGTCAATGGAGCATGCATAGCTGGTACTAAATTATCTGTCTATATATGCATTATAGTTTGTTGATGCTATCTATTACTATATAGAGTTTGGTTCTTGGTAGTGTTGAATCAATTATTATGTAGTTATGAAGGGTAATCTTAATTTTTTTGGTTAATTCTATTATTGATATTGCTTTTTCAAATGTTTGAATATTCAGAATCATCTATATGTTCTAGTTCTTAGATTGAACATAAAATGTGAATCTATTGTGGATGCTTATGTTTCTGAATCTATTTAGTCATGCCTTTAAGGCCATGACTCTAAATTTACTGTAAACTAATTAATCCCTAGAAGGTCAATCTTAGTTCAGTACTTAAATTAGAGTGGAATTAATGTCCAGAATTGATTTCTTCTGTTATAGTATTCTACATTTTTTTCCATGCAATATTGTGTACAGAGTTGTGTTGAAGTCTGTATTCTTCTCATACAATCGGTATTAGGATTTTCAAAATGGTCTAGTGATGTAACTAGCTTGTCTATGTGATCTAACTAAGTAATTTCTAAATTGTTAGCCCTGCATGACTTAAGTAAATAAATATAAAGTAATTGGTGAGAGTTTGGAGAACTTCATGAGTGTCAAGTGAAAGAGATATGGAGTAATGCTCCAAGACCAACAAATAATCACTCATCTATGTTGTATTACGCAATTTATAGATTTTCAAATTGAAAATGATACTTATGATCGTTCAATCATTTTTATTGCAGGAAACAAGACAATATGAAAGCATCAATATGGAAGTCATTTTTCAATGCAGGAAATAGGACAATATGAAAGCATCAAAATGGACGTCATTTCTCGATTTGAACATTTTTCATGGAAGTCTTTATAAAAT